>JAJOZX010005822.1:0-282530 GCA_023014485.1 Bathynomus jamesi
AGAGAAAGGTGGAGCAAACGTCCCCCCCAGGCCGGGTCCCGACTGTTGAAGTCCCCGAGAATCAGGAAAGGGCGGGGAAGCTGGAGAATTAGGTCACGGAGAGAATCGGGTGGAGGGCGTACGTTAGGGAGAGGTAAAGAGAGCAGACCGTGAGCTGGCGCCACAAGGAAAGGCGCACGGCCACAGCTTGCAGGACTGTACGGAGCGGTGCACGAAGACCGCGGCGCCCCCCCTCCCCGCCCCATCGAGAGGCGGGAAGGGAGCCCGCAGTAACCGGACACTCGAGGGAGGGAACGGGATCCCAGAATCGTCTCCTGAAGGCAGAAACACGCGACACCTGGAGGCCAGGAGAGAGGAGAGACTCTCGAGGCCTACCAGGAGCCCGCGGATGTTCCACTGCAGGAGCGAGGTATAGGGAGGGGTAGGAAGTCAGCGTAAAGGATGGTTATGGGTGTGGGTGGGCCGATCGGGCGGCCCGAGATTAAAGAGGGAATCGGAAAGCCCCGGAGTTCAGCGAGGGACGCCGAACGAGGGCGAAGGCGAGGTCACCCCGACGAGGGGGCGATGTGGAACCAGATGCCGGCAAGTCCTCCAGAAGAGGAGTCTCCCGGACGTCCGGGGGAGAGCGATGCAGAGAAGGGGATGTGAGAGGTATCCAGAATGCCCCTCCCTTCACCGGAGGTGCGGGGGAGGCAGGACTACGGGGGAGTGGAAAATAATACCTCACCCAGAGGCATTGGCAGGTCGAGGAGAGAGATGGGGCGGGTCAAGCGCGGGGGCGTGCACGTCCCACCCACCCGACCAGGCGGGCGAGTTCCCCCTCCAGTGGGTCCATCGACCGGGCCGGAGAGGGGTGTATCTCAGCCCCCACCACGAGGGCCGTCGGGGACCCAGGGGGGAGCGTGCATAACGGTTGCGCAGTGGGGATGGTGAGGACACCGGGGCGGTAGGGCGAAGGGGGCGTTTGTTTGGGAGAGGAAGGTGATGCGAGGCTTATGGCTTCGAACCTTTCGGGGTCACCACTGGCGCGGCGCTTGCGGCCCCTACCCTCCGTCGTGCGGCCCGCATGGGTGACGGCGGGTCACGATCCGGAATGGGGGTGGCCGAAGGCGCCGGTGGAGAGGGCGTAGAAGGGGCAGGGGGGGTTGCCGACGAAGCATCGGCGTTCGCGGGGGGAGCACGTGGGGACGCGCTGGTAGTACTGGGAGCCGCGGTAGGAGTCCGCTGGGCGGCAGAGGATGGACTGGGAGTAGCGGACACGGTGGGTGGAGGCGCGTTGGGAACCGCCGGTAAGGACGGGGTCCGGGAACGGAGAACCTCGGCGTACGAGGCACCACGCCGGGCCTCGCAGCCACGCAACCGTCCCGCGCCTCCCGAGCGCTGAGAAACTCTGATGAACAGAGGGCCCGAACCTCCCTTTCAAAGAGGAAGGACGGGCAAGAGCGGGATGAAGCAGGGTGTGGTCCATGGCAGTTGGTGCAGGAAGGCGGAGCGTACAGGGCAAGGGGTGGGGAGGGCCGCCGCAACGGACACACAACGGGGCCGGCTGACGGCAGGAGCTGCTCACGTGGCCAAACCTATTGCACTGAAAACAGCGCGTAGGATCTGGCACGTATGGTCGTACTGAGAATTCGCACGCTCGTCTCTCACCAAAGCCCCAGAATACCGAAACGGGGGGCACCAGTGAGTCGAAAGTGAGGAGCAGGCGAGGAGAAGGGGCGTTGGGGATCGCGATCTGTCGGGAAAGCGGTACACCCCTCACAACACCCTGGGAGGCGAGGTCAATCTGGAGGTCTTCCACCGGGATGGGTAGAAGACGAGCAGCGTAATTGTGCCCTGGCACTGATTGAGGCGGGGGTGGGGGACACCGTAACCCGCAGCCCAGGACATTGGGGATAGCGAGCAGAGAGGAGGTTTCGACAGAGGAACGCGACCTTTATCAGAATGGAGCCATCCCTCTGAGGCCGAAGGTCAAAACGAGCCGTCCCCGTCACCCCATGGATCGCTCGAAAGAGGCGTTCATGGTTAGTGGGAGGGGCTTGGAGAGGAGGGCGGAGGACGAGGAACTTGTCCACCGTCCTAAGGCCGAGCGAAGACGTCGGGCCAAACACCACCGGTACTTCGAGGGGACGGGGAGACGAGAAAGGCGGACGGCGACGTCGGGTCCCACGTCCCCCAGGGGCCGAGGGGGCCGGGGGCGATGAGGCCCGACCGGAGGGTGGCGACCGGGGCCGCGGGCTTCCCACCTGAGGGCGAAAAAGCAGGGGGTCCCTATCGGACGTGGAATACGGGGGGATCCAGGGGTCGGGGGGTCCACTGCAGGTCCATCCGCCACTGGCGGGGGGTCGGGCAGCGGCGCCACGAGCCTGGGGAAGAGAGGGGAGAGGGGTGTCGGCAAGAAGAGCAGACGGGGTGGGCGAGGGCTGCCGACTGCCCTTACCAGACCCAAGGTCCAAAGAGGTAGTCAGAGGGAGGTCAGATGCACAAGCCGGGTCGTCAACGAGGTCCATTAAATTTGTAAGTGTTTCTATAAAAAAAAAATTTATTGTTTCGCGCCCGGGGCCGCGGGGAACCGATTACCCGGGGCCCAAGGGGACCAAGCGCACGCCGGCGGGGGATGGGTGCCTCGTCCCATGTAGGTACCCCCGTTTCAAAAGGGGCCCTTGCAGCGTCGAAAGTTCTCCCCCGCCGGCAGCAAAGACCAAGGCCCCCCAGGGTCCCAGGCCTGGGAACCCTACCAGCCAACTTAGTCCGGCCCCAGCCATGGGAGCGAGACCCCCAGCGACCAGCCCCGGCAGCCCACGGGGCGCGCGAAGTGAAGAGAGAAAGCAGAAAAAACAGAGGGGGCAAGGAAGAGAGTAAAGAGGGGAAGACAGGAAAGAGGGGGCTGTAGGATAGCAGGGTATGCTAAAAGTCCACTTCGCAACCGGGCGGGGGACCCGGCAGGGCCCCCAGCCACGGCTGACCCCCCTCGCCACATGGAGGCAGGAGCCCGCGGGCGATCCACCCCAGAAAGACCACCCGCGGGGAGGGGGATATATATATATGTTAACGTATGGCCATATAAACAGTGTCCTCCTTTTTGGAAATTTGGAAATGGCCACCTAACTGAGGTGGAGCAGATGGGGACAGTGGGATTGGAAATTCTGGGGGTATGGGCGGGATGGGAATAGTGAACACGGGAGTTGGAGATGACAAGGTAGAGGATGGGATAGGGGCATGGGACCTGATCAGCCCTAGAATGACAGGGTGTGGAAGAGGATGGTATGGAGCTGGTCAGATGGGAAGAATGCAGTGTTTGGGCAATGGTAAGGCCTGCACTTGTGAATCAGGATCTAACTTGGAACCTCGCTTCCTGAAAGCTGACCTTATCAGATTCCAGCACTGACAGGACCTCCTGCTCAAATAAAGAAGTCAGAGAGGAAGAGGAGGTGGTGGCGTGGTCTTCTCCACAGTTGGCACAATGTGGAGGATTCAAACAGGAGGAACCATGTGTCAGGGATGCGCAGTTGACACAAATACCAGGGAAACTTCGGCATGTCTTACTTATGTGTCTGAACCTCTGGCAAGTAAAACGTCGGCGTGGTCTGGATATAATGGCAGACTGGAAATTGAAGATAACCTACCCTCATTTTCTCAGGTAATTGGGAACGAGCAAATGTCAGAATCAACAAGGAGATGGAATCCTTGCCCCTGAACCATACAGGGTGGGTGGCAGACACGGGTCACCTTCTGAGAGGAGAGGCAGGTGAGATCGGACTCTTGAGTATTCCAAAAGGCAGAGAGCATGCACTACACCTGTACAAGTGTTAAAGGTAGAGTGGGGGAGTCAATCCAGGGAGCAGAAGCCAGGGTTGAGAGGGACGAAACCCTCTGGTCCTGGTCTCTGGAGGAGACTTCCACCACAAGAGTGCCATCGTTCTGGGGCCACATGTGTCAGGGATCACCACAACAGGAAGTGAAGTCATCATAGACCTCAAAAACATCCCACTGTGAGAGAGGGGGAGAGGTAGAATAACTAAGGACAAGAAACTGAGGGTAATCAGGGTCAGAGTCATCAGCCCCTTTGAAGGGGTCAAAAGACTTGCAGAAATAAGACATACGAGAAGTCTTTGAATGAGGAAGATGCAAGTGTTCTGCAGCCCGAGGGGGGATCCAACCCATCAAGATGCAGTCTTCCAGCGGTAGAGAACTCAAGGGCCTGGTTGCCCACCACCCAAGTGCTGAGAGAAGTAGTAGTCCGAGAATTAGAAGCAGAGGTTGTAAGCTGAGGAGTAGAAGCAGCCATAGCAAACAAAAAGGAAGTTTCATCCCGTGTGTATCCAGCCACCACCAACTCCAAGGGAAAGGTGAATCATGGGCACACTCGGTCCCACCACCAATAGATGTCACGCAGGGAAGATACACCCATATGGAGTCCCCGTGCCTAAAAGGTGGCCACTCTCATCCAATGCACAGTGAGACATGGCAGGGACAGGGCTTGGGTTTGGGTTTGGTTTAAGAGCAACAAGGGTGAAGGACAACCACCTCCCTCACCCAAGTTCCAAAACAAAGCCAAATATGAAAAAAGGCAGGAGTGGGAAAAGGAGAAAGAAACAAACAAACAGGAGATCAGCCGGGTCCACAGATGATCCAATGAGAGGGAGGAGGAGATGGAAGAACAGCACACCCATGATCAGTGGCATACCCAGAAATTTGCTAAGGAGGGGCAAACTTGGATCTAATTGTAGAAGTATAATTGAAATAGAGAGAAATAATTTTATGTATGTTCATGATGAGCTTATCATTCAGTTAGAGATGATTAACTAGCTACTGCTAAGACACATTATGAATAAAAATATAAAAATTATATTATAAAAAATATAAAAATTATGATAAAAATCTGGTTAGTAAAATAATACTCAACGCAAACCGCAATTAGGATGCTCATATTTGTATTAACATAAGAAAAAAAAGTGCTAATTTTGAGATTAAGCATTTCCTTGGACTGTTACCTTTATAAAAGAAAATTATTCTCAAGGCTGGATTAAGAGGTTTTGGGATCCTAAGCCATTTTAGATTTTAGTAGTAGTGGAGGCAAGAGCTAGCGCCGAAGGTGCCAAAATTTTTTCACTTTCATTCTCATCCTGTTGTAACCTAGCAATTTTACTGGGAAAATAATAATTTATTAGCTCAAGGGCAGGGGATCGCCCTGTCGCCCTCCTCTTTAGTACGCCTCTGCCCATGGTTGAGTTAGAAGCGAAAGTTTGAGTGAAGCATTCAGCTTTGTCAGAAGAGATGGCAACTGAGCCATTGGAATGGAAAAGAGGATCAAAAGAAGTGGGGAAAGTAAAGTTGTTGAAGAGGTTCTTAGCTAGATGCCAGAAAATGCTGATATAAAAATATGGTGAATGTAAATTTGTTTAAAACCAAGTTGAAATCCCGATTAATAATGGCATACTAACAAAAATCTAGGATTAATGTCCATTACTATTGTTTATTAATTATTAATTTGTTGTGTGTAGTCTAGTATTAAAAACACATTTCTTGGGATTGTTCAGTTCTTATCTCTCATGTATAATATTGGTTTCTTTGTATGGTATTGGTATAGTGCCTTCAAATGGTGACCTTGCATTTGTCATGTCAGTAGTGATAATTTAAGATTAATACATGTTTTAACTATTAATAATACTTATTTACTTATTATTAATTAATAACAACTAGCCATTTATTTTTAATAAGAGCCCAGTAAAGCATAAAGCTTAAGGGCCAAATTAAATAAATAGCTGAGCTTGAAGTTAACTAATACTTTTTAATATTTTTAACACTTACATAGTGTGTAAGTTTGTAAATATCTGAAGTAATAAAAAAGCAAGAATAATTAGAATTGAATAGGTTTTTACATTTTTGTCTGATGAAGGAATTTTTGGCAAGTTGAACAGATTTTGCATGATTTTGGGCAGAAATATAAGCTGAGTGAGAGTCAGTCAGGAGTTGGATGGCAATGGTACCATTCTGAAAGATTCCTCTCTGTTGTGAATATCATTAGAACAAGTAAAGTTAAACCAAAATTTTTTTTTTTGCATTAGTAATAGGCAGTGGTGGGCACAGCTAACCGAAAAGTTAGCTTCGATAACCGCTGAACCGCTAACTCAAAACTTAACTTCGATAACGCTAAACCGATAAACCGCTAAAACATTTAGCGGAAGCTAACGATAACCGCTAACCACTATCTTTTATTATATGAATTTAGCTTCGGTTTGGTTTTTTGTCTCTAAAACCCTTAGAGAGAGCTGAAATTTTAATATGTTGCAGCTTAGACATAGAGCTTTCCAAAAAGGTATAGCATGCCAAGATCAGATGATGATCAAGGTGTACATAAATAATTAAATGAACAAATGAAATTAAACATTAGTTTACATTCAACATACAGTTTATTTACAGTACAAAAAGTATTAAATGAATCAAAAATATTAAGAAATAAAAATACACATAAAAAATAACTTTAATAATCTAATAATGCATTCACTCTGGCATGCGCTGGGTGGTTCCTCTTGACATGCGACTTCAAGTTGTAGAGGCTCGACACGTGTCCCTTGATGGTGGTCTCCTTGGGCTGGCACAAGATGCACCGGAAGTACAAGAGGTTGGCGTTTCTCTTATCCCTTGACATAAAGACAAAGTAGTCCTCCAGGTGAAGCCACGGGTTCTGAGACTCATGGTTAGACTGGTCCTGGTGGACCTGGCCATCAACAGGCCCAACATCCTCAGGCGGAACCAAAACATCTTCACTTTCCATTGCAAAAACTTGTAGACTCGGTAAACTGACGAAAATATGCTTATGATAACGTACGCTGTTGCTGACACTGTAAGACTGTAAGACTGTAACGTCGTAAGTGAACTGAACTGCAGAATTACACAACGCTGCTCAGCTGCTGCTGCGTCGACCAATCACGTCTTGTGTTTACACGTAGTCAGCCAATAGCGTGCCAGACTGACTGTTGCAGACACACTCAGAACAGACTGGAACAAACATGTATGATTTTAGGGTTAGCAGACTTAAAGTTAGCGGAACTAAATTTAGCGGAAGCTAATTGGTCCACTAACGGTTCTCAAAGTTAGCGGAAACGCTAATCCGCTAACGGAAAAGTTAGCTTCGCTAATTAGCGGTTAGTGCAGGGGTGGGGAACCCTTGGCACGTGTGCCAAATGTGGCACGCCAACGACTTTTTTCTGGCACGTGATTCCCGGGTTCACCTTAAAAAAAATTAAATAAATATCCAAATTGTTCGCTGAATTTTATATTTTAACTTAATGAAATACAATTTTATTAAGTAGAGCAATACCAAATAAAAATGCAATAAAGAAACAAACACGACAACCGTTTTAGTAATAATAAGTAATAAGAAAATGAAACAAACATCCTATTTCCAAGCCATCTATCTCCGTAATAGTCTCGTAATAGGAGTAGCCTTACAGATGAAAGTAGTAGCACATGCATATCTCTAAAGGTTACAAATATAAACCTGATATAAATTATCTGTCATCAGTGATGCAGCAGCAGAAGTCTCATTGATGCTAAATAAATAAAACATCCACGATTTTTCTTTCTCTAGTTTTGATTTGATGTTTTCTGCTAAAAAATGGTAAAGATTAACTTCTGTTTAATATATTATGTAGGTAAAATAACATTTTATTTTCTCTCTAATTTTTATAAGGGATTAAGAATCAATAAAAGAATATCTTAATTTTATTTCTTTCATTGTGCTTTAGTCAAGTAAAACGATTATGAGATTGGGCACTGTAATGTGTTGGGAAAACTTGAAAAAACTTATGGCTGATTGATCTGATATATAAAAAACAAAAAAAAATCAGAATTATTGTTTACTCTTTTGCTGATGTTAAAATTGCATTTTTAAATTGTGTGGCTGTATATGGCAGCTATAATTACACTTAAAGGCTAATAAAAAATATCCACGCTATCAACAGGGTAGAACGACCTTCAAGTAAAAATTCCGTCACTAAATTTTACATTTATTCAATCTTACATGACTTACAATATTCTTTGATTTTACTGCTCCAGTGTAATTTTTTATTATTTGAAAAGGTTCTCCCAATACTTAAAAGGCACCAAATAATAATATGTTCCACAAAATTTCGGTCGGCACGTGAGAAAATTTTGCATCAAAGATTTGACGATTTTGGCACACTCACTAAAAAGGTTGCCCACCCCTGGGTTAGCGGATTAGCGGAACCATGCCCACCACTGGTAATAGGAATAGAATATGGAATGTATGCCTCCATGCCCAAAGAGAATCACCTCCGTGATGCACTCAGTACACTTGGAAGGGCCTCAGCTATGGAAGCAGTAATCATTCCATGGGAAATCAGAGAAGTACTGTCTCAGGGCCTCCCAATCAGCAACATCAAAGTGCCAAAGGTGCCTCTTCTTGGGTGGATTGAAAGGCCAGATTGGAGCGATAGGACAGGAAACAGATATAAAACTGTGGTTGGAGAGCCCAGTGGAGAAAAATGTTTGACAGTAAGAAGGATGAGAGGTAAGAAATAAATTCAGAATGTTGGACCTACCTCCAAGGTGAACAGGAATACGAGTAGGGTACTGTACAATCTGCTCTAGGTCATTTAGGATAGAAAAGTTGTAAGCAAGTTCACTCGGGATGTTAGTGAAATGGGAGGAAAGCCAAAGGTGGTGGTGAACACTGAAATCTCATAAAAATGAAGATTTCAGCAGAGGGACAGCAGGATAGAATGTATTCCACTTTGGAAGCAAGGTAGTCAAAGAACTAGGAAAAAGGTAAACAGCACAGATGTATTTACTTTTGAATTGACATGTAAGCTGTAGCCAAAGATTTTAAAATTTGAAGGATTCAAGTTTCAGAATATGAGAACAAGTTAGGTCATTGCATACATATATGTAACATCCACCTTTGGAGTGAAATTGAGTACAGAGGAAGTAAGAGGGTACAGAAAAGGGGTTGCTGTCAGTCATCCCAGACACCCGAGTTTCAGTGTGGAAGAGAAGGTGAGGTTTAGAGAAGAGGTGGTGTTCAACAGATTGAAAATTTTGAGGAATGGCCATGAATGTTGCAGTTTATGAAAGTGAACCAGGCAGAGGCCCAGAACATCTCAAATGAGCAGTAGCAGATCCAGCCCTGCATTTCCACTATCGGCAGCAAGGGAGCCAAAAGTGGGGGCACTTATGGTCCTCTCTCCAAGGATCTTGAAAGTTAAAAAAAATTTAAAATTTGAAAATTAACAAAGTTCTTTTACTGACAGAATGGCTGCTTTAATTAATAGTTGCTTAAAAACACATTTAGCCATTTTCCCACTGTCATTTATTTTGATGTGGTATAACACTTTCTCCCTTCATTGAGAAACCCTACACACATTTATCTCCCATCCCCTTTTGTCACTTGGTGTTCAGTATTCTGCTTTATATTCTTCCCCAATGCATCCCTTAACAGTTTTCTTTTATAATTTCCAAATATTTCAAATCTACCTTAATCACTCCAAATAACTCAGGGTTATTCCAAGCCAAATCACCTAATATTGGGAAATGTCCCAATGTGATCCTCTCAGGTTTTGATGAAACTTTAGCAAAATGCTGATATAATGTTGATATATGGGTAACCCTTCCAGGGGCTGAGCCCTTGCCAGCATAGCCTACTGGGTCAGAACATGAAAACCCCACCACCACAACAAGGTGGACACCCCAGGAGGGCTTACACTAATGAAATAATTTAAGAAAATGGAAAAATAAAGTTCTACAAAATAAAATTAATAGGACTGACTTAAAGCCTTTGAATAGAATAATTTTACGAAGGGATGAAAAATCACATTTAAAAAAAACCTTTTATTTGAAAGATTAAGGAATGAAAATAATACCCAAGAAATACTTATAAAAATGGACAAGACAAACAAGTAATGAATTCTCAGGTTATATTGAAATTAAAATTATATCAATATCAACAAAAAATTAAAGTTGTTCGTAAATATTATTTTAACGTTAAATTTTATGTTTTAACATTTTTAACAGGAAACATCTGACGACAAATATGTATACAATTCAGAAACGTTAAAAAACCCTTAGTTGTGCATTCAAGAGTTCTCAAATATAATAAACGTGTTAACTAAATCCAAAAACTAGTTTAATACTTTAATTTCATTTCTAAATAATATTTCAAGAAATAAATGAACCTAATATCGATTTCAGATATAATAAAAATTTTGAACAAATTATTTTTCAAAATAAATACTGTAATGCAAAAATAATTTCAAAAGCATTTCCAAGCTGACAAAATACAATTGGATAAATCACCAGATCAAAAAGGGAATAGAGTTTGAGAGCCAAATATAACATGTATAATTTGCCAATTTTATATTATACAATATAACATATACAATATTTACAAAAAATATAAATGGGTCAATGACCCCATTACAATATGTCTTCAAGCTGTTCAGGTCCTATGCCAGTGTCCACTAGATAATCATTGCCTTCTTCGAAAGTGATGTTGTTCGAGGCTTTTCACATTCATGGTCTCTTACAAATATGACTAGCCTTCCTTCTCCTTCCTTTATGTACTGTGCTAATCCTATTGTTGTGGCTTTGTGTAGGTGGTCTATTAGCACAAGCCCTAATCCACCAACCCTCCTTGGCAGGTATAGCCTTGGTGTGCATTGGTTTTAAATATGATCTAATGCACATGCAGCATTTTTCTGGTGATTGTATCCAGTTTGTTGATTTCTAGCTGGGTCCAATTGATTATGCCAAAACTGTATGACAGTATGGGTACTGCCAGTGAGTTTATGGATAGGATCTTATTTTTACTATTTACGTGGGATTTTAGGATTAGTTTATTCTTTTTAACCCTTTGTGGTCGTCACTGTAGTGTATGTTTTCCCATTGCGGTCATCATGGAAATGCGAAAAAAAAATTTTTCACTTGTCTTCATTAATGAGAGTCCCACAGACCCCGATCTGTTTTACGAGAGTAGGACACTGTCCCATTGTAGTAGGACAGTCACCCGTATACATTAAAACCTATATAATTCAGTTTGTAATAAGGAAAAAGTTCTGGTTAAAAATTTAAAAAAAATCTGAATAAATACTTTTTCCCAACTGAATTATAATAATTTGTGAATAAATAGTCTTCTATCAATTAGGCCCGCATGTTATGAAAAACAAGAAAAATATTCAGAAAAATTGGGAATTATAAAATATTTAAAAAAATTGCGAAATTAATTTCTTAGAAATATTACTCACCAGACATTGCCAAGTCCTGGGAAAACTTCCGCTGGCTTTTGAAGTATCGTAAATTGGCAAAATCACATTTACAAAAAAAAAATTAGTTGTTACACATTTTTTATTTACAAATTTATAACACTGACACTAAGAAAGGGGAACAAATTGTATACAAATTTATTTATAAACTTCAAGGGTATGATATTTTTCAAAGCAATCTTTGGGATGCAAACCGGGTTTTTTTGGGCACGTTTTACAGTAATATATTGTTTCTTTACGTCCTCCTGGAACTTTTCTATTACTGCAAACCGCACAATCTTTTGAATTTGATTTCTCATTTGCCGTAATAATATGCAATAACCCATTTAGTCTAATATCCTTTTCAAATGATGCTGCTGTAGAATGTGGTCTCCTTACAGATGTTTTCTTTATTCTTTCTTTTGCATATTTGTTTGTTTCACTTGCTATAATAACAAATAATTCTTCAGAAAAAAATAGTTCAAAGCATTCTAATTTTGTTTTCTGTCTATTGTTATCTTCCTGTTCCCACTGAAACCCAGGATTAATAACGAGAGAGAGATTTTCTCAATGTCAGGCAATATCGCACCCACATTATCACGATATCTAGTCCAACTATTTGAGTTTATTTCGTCACTTTCCCACTCACTTTTTTCACTTATGTCATTGTTATCACGACCACTTATTACATCATTATCGGTATTACTATCACTAACACTAAGATCATCAATGTTAATATCAATGTCACTATCATTCTCATCAAATAATATGTCCATGCATTCCGATTCATTCAAGGATCTTTTTGTTCCATGCGAAAACCACCACCAGCCATTATGGATGCAAGCGTAAAACTAATTTCGAAACATCCTGAAACTTCGCTTTTGCTCTATTTTTACTAATTCTACACAAGCAAGAAATATTAAGAATTTCGTTCATGAAAGAGTTGCCAATTAGTGATAAACGTAATTGAACAGTTGGGACCTACCCGCTAACGTCTAAATTAATTCTAAAAGGTAGGTTCGGTGACTCCCAACAATGACCAAATAAGCTATTTCTGATGTTGGGCTCCACCCACAAATGACCGCAAAGGGTTAAATATTCTTTCCGCAGTCTTTCTTTCATGATGTCATTTTCCATCTTGTCTGATTCTTCCATTCCCAGATGGAATGAGTTAATGAGTTAATAAATGGCTTTTTAGATGACGTTTCTTATTAGTTCCATAGCTACATTCAGGACATTTAAACAGATTTTTCTTTTTTAGTTTTTTCCCTTCTGCTCCAGATGGAGTGTGTTTCTTGCTTCCGGGGTTAAACCTTAACCCTAAGGAATTTCTAGGTACAGCCTAGTACTAGGCGCAAGATGGAGGTGCTGTGTCTTAATATCTCCCTTACAATTTCTCCAGACGTCACATTTATGGGCAGTTGGTTCAGGAACTCTACTGTGGACTTCTTTACCACTCCTGTTGCCCCTACTACAATTGGGATGATCTCAGGTTCCACATTCCACATTCTCCTAATTTCATGTTTGAGTCTCTGGTATTTTAATACCTTTTCCCTTTCATAGTTGGCCACATTCCAGTCTGCAGGGACTCCTACTTCCACCAATAGGCACTTATTACCCTCCTTCTCTCTCACCACTATGTCTGGCCTGCATCCTGATACCCTGATGTCAGTTGGTATCTCGTGATCGTATAGGAGCAGCACTTTGTCACTGTCTTCTATTCCTTGTGGAATATGTTCCCAGTGCTTTTCAGTTTCTAGCCTTATTTCGTATTTCCTACACAGCTTGAAGTGGATTAGCTTGCAGACTGCATTGTGTCTGTCTGTGTAGTTTCCTCTGTGCAGGAGTACTTCACACCCCGACAGTATATGACTTACAGTCTCTGGGCTCTTTGAGCACAGTCTGCACATCTCGCTTTCATTTCTGCCCTCGATGTTCTTCTTGAACCAGTTTGTTCGCAATGCCTGGTCCTGTGCTGCTATTACCAGTCGTTCGTCCTCTGGTCTCAGTGCCCCTCTTACCAGGAACTCCACAGTTTTCTCCCTCTCTATATATACTCTGTTCAGCACCTCCTCTTTGTATACTTTGCTGAACTTGTGCTCTTCCAGTTCTTCTCCTTTTCTCCTGATCTTTTCTTGTTATATCTTCTTTTGATGGTGGTTATTTTTTCCATGAGAGGTTTATTTGCGATGTCTTCAAGCTGTTCAGGTCCTATGCCAGCATCTACTAGATAGTCATTTGCTTTTTTTGAGAGTGATGTTGTTTGAGGCTTTTCACGTTCATGGTCTCTTACAAATCTCACTAGCCTTCCCTCTCCTTCCTTTATATACTGTGCTAATCCTATTGTTGTGGCTTTGTGCGCTTGATCTATTAGTGCGAGCCCTAATCCACCGACCCTCCTTGGCAGGTGAGTCATTCTCTGTCAGATCAACCAAAAAAAATTGAAATTAACACCCTCATCTCTCATATTTTGCTGAAATTTGGTTTATAGGGAGTTTGTGAGCTCTGAATCCATTTCTGAAATTATAAGGTCAATCCGACCAACGGTTCAAGAGATATGACCTCTGGCAATTTGAGGTCACTCGCGAGGTTACTAACATTTGGCGAGCCATAACTTGGGTAATAATTGTCATAATTATATAAAGTATATATATTTAGAATCAGAAAACGACAAGGAATCCAAATATGCAAGTTTTAGAACTCTAGGTTGAAAATAAAAACGTTACACTGTAACCAAAATTTGAGGTCACGATTTGACCTCTGGGGTATCAAATGAGAATTTTTTTTTTAAATGTAAAAAATGAAGGCATAGGCATTGGCTATTAGAATCAGCAAAAAAAAGTTTGTTTATGTTAGTATTTTTCATGTAACTAACATATAAGTGAACACCATATTCATAAGTTGTGCGTCAATTCTACCTATTTTTTCACACTTAAGCTCATAATTTGACCTATAGAAATTAAAATTACATTTTTTATAGATATAAAAAACAAAGTCAGAGTTCTTGACTAATAGAAACAATCATAAAAAGTTTGTTTATGTTGGTACTTTTCATGTAACTAACTTATAAGTGAACACCATATTTATAAATTGCTTGTCATTTCAAGGAATTTTTATATCTTAGCTATCAATTTGACCTCAAGCTCCAAGAATTTAATAAAAATTGTATTTCACTGCTAATCTACACTGGCAATAATAATTATAATAGTGAAAGGGGAAGACTAAGCTCACATGTAGCCTAAACAAACCTGTTGAAACATGTTGCTACTTGTCTAAGTGCAGAATCAACACATAGTTGCAAAATTCCTTGTCTACAGGTTAGTACAGTTCCAGCCAGCACTGTGGGTGGCTGGTGGGTATGGTGTTTTAATGAGCCTCAGAGACTATCAAGGCCTAAAATATTAAGTGTGTATAGCTAATATTTTCTAAAAAATATATATTACCTAATTGTAAATCCTATATCTTTACAGATCAAAATACAATGGTTCGGCACTTGAAATACTGCCAGGACCCTATTCAAAAACACAAGAAACGCATAACAATCAATCTTAGAAAAGTGACTGATGTACTTGTTGAAAAATGTGCTGGAAGAGTGAAAAAAGACTCATTGTTGTGTGTGAACTGCTGGACACTGATAATGAAAAACCCCACTATACTTAGTACCACTGAAAACAACGAGTCTGAGTAGAATTCAAATGAATCATCTACTATCAGTGGCTTGAGTAACATCTCTTCAATTCAAGATCTGGACAATGACAGTGATTGCTTGATAAAGGAAAATCCTTCAACTTCAGTTGAACCAGTTCTAGCATTTCTGGACCAAACACCAGTTAAAAAAGTAAGTAATAAATTAATATAATAACTTATACTTTACTACAAGGTCTGTTTGATCTACTATATAGCCAATTATATAGCATTTAAGGTACTATAAATTATTTAATTACTAATATTCAGGTGTGTGAAACCTTTTTTTCTGTTCTTTTCAGAAGGGCTGTCATTAAGCCAGAAAAAGCACAAGGCTCGTGGTAAGCTATCATCTGCTCAGAAACACCTGAAGGAGAGGCTAGAACTCAGTTATGGTGTTCAAATTACCGAGGAGGTAAGTGATACTTCAAAACCTGAAACTAAATCTGAAAAACATCTAGACAAATTAATGAATGAATTGAAACAGTCATTCCTGGAGAGCAAATGTCACCATCACAAACTACAAATATTGACACTCTCACCATACACAATTGAAAAAACAGCTAGTTTCTTTCAAACTACAACATACATGGTGAAAAGAAGCCGTTCACTTAAATCAGAACATGGAATCCTTCCGAAGATTCCACTAATGAGCAAAGGAAAAGTGATATCTGAAGAACACAAAGATATAGTTAGAAGATTCTATGAGTCAGAAGAGGTTAGTCGTATGTGTCCTGGCCAAAAGGATTGCGTGAAAGTTATCAGTGCTGAAGGTGCAATGAAGGTGCAAAAACGATTGGTCCTCGGGAATTTAAGAGAGATGTTTGAACTATATAAAAATGATGAAAAGAATCCCAAAATAGGATTTTCCACATTTGCAAAATTATGGCCATCATATTGTGTGCTTGCCGGTAGTGGTGGGACTCATTCTGTCTGTGTCTGCACATACCATCAAAATCCAAAATTGCAGCTGGCTGCATTGGGAGAAAGAGGTCTTTCATACAAGGATCTTATGGATTACAGTGTCTGCAGTACAGAAAGAGAGACTTGCATGATGCAACTTTGCAATGATTGCCCAAGAGAAGAGGGTGTCCTGGATTTTCTTGAGTTACTTGACAGTGTGAAATCAGCTCCAAATGAAATATCTTACAAGCAATGGGTGACTGTTGACCGTTGTACAATGGTTGATAAGGTGGAGCCACTTCATGAATACTTATCATCCCTAAGCATGAAAATATCCCGCATGGTTCGTCATCACTTTGTTGCTCAGCAACAATCACAGTACTTCAAGCAGTTGAAAGAAACACTACCACCTCAGAGCGAGGTAGTTATAGTAGGTGATTTCTCTGAGAATTATTCTTTCATTGTCCAGGATGCTGCCCAAGGGTTTCACTGGGACAATTCACAGTGTACAGTTCACCCTTTTGTCATCTATTATACGTAGATCATCTGCAGACCAGGAACTTAGCCATTTTAGTGTCTGTTTTATCTGCATCACTAAAACACAACACTATAATGGTTTACTCATTCATATTGAAGCTTATGACATATGTTAAATTCAGATGCCCACAATTGAAGAAGGTGCACTATTTCTCAGATGGATGTGCTGGCCAATATAAGAACAGATACAACTTCACAAATCTCTGTTACCATGAAGAGGATTTTGGTCTGTCTTGTGAATGGCACTTCTTTGCTACATCCCATGGCAAAAATGCATGTGATGGGATTGGAGGAACAGTGAAAAGAGCTACTGCTCGTGCCAGTTTGCAGAGAACTACAGAGAGGCAAATTCTTACACCAGAACACATGTTTCAGTTTTGTGAAGAAAACTTGAGCAAGAAGATAAATTTTTTCTTTGTAACTACAGCTGATTTGAAAGATGCAGAAGAATGGTTGGAACATCGATTCAAGGATAGTAGGGCTATTCCTGGAACTCAGAAATATCATAGATTTGTTCCCCTAAACAAGGAAGAACTGATGGTGTATCCCATTTCAAGTGGCATTGGAGAAAAGAAAAGAATAAGGAAAAGTCATTTTACTAATGAACCTGCAATGCTTGGTAACCTAAAATGTGTCAAACCAGGAGAGTATGTTGGCTGCATTTATGACACGCAAGTTTGGTATGGAATTGTGGAGGAATATTGTGAAGAGTTTGATGATTTCACTGTGAACTTTCTACATCCCTCTGGGTCATCAGGATCAAGTGCATATTATTATCCATCAAACAAGGATTCATGTGCAGTGCCAGGACATCATATATTAACTGTAATGAGTTGTCCTACCCTAAGAGGAGGCAGCAGAATTCAATACATTTTTCCACAAAAAGAAATTGATGAGAGCATCGAGCATGCAAAAATTGTATTAGGCTAGCACATGAATCCTCTAAGTAGGTCTTCCCCTTTCACTATTATAACTATTATTGCCAGTGTAGATTAGCAGTGAAATACAATTTTACATTTTTTGCCTTTGTTTTTATATCTATAAAAAAATGTAATTTTAATTTCTATCTACAGATCTACAGAAGCTAAGGCTAACAAAGACCCTAAGATCCACTCTAAGGCTAGCCCGAGAGAAAGGAGAGAGTAGGGGGTTAAGAGAAGAGAGGAGAATAAGGGGTTAAGTAAGGAGCAACACCTATCATTCGTGGGTTAACATTCATTCAGAAAAAGAGGGAAAAAGTCTCACCATCATCATCCGCCGGCCACTGCCGACAAGTCAGAAAAATAGTCGGAGAATATAGGAGAGGGGTGAAAGATGAAAAGAAGTAAAATAAGAACGCTTACAAACCATGCAAACACAGTCTTAACTCACTGTCATACCATGCAAACTACAAACATGCAAGAAAAGAGTTAGAGACATGCAAAGTAAGGAGGATAAGAAAAAAAAAAAAGTAGGTAAAGTTAAACAAAAAGTGGGTTAGTTTACGCTATGAGCTACATCTACATTCGTGTTAGTCTAATTTTTTTTTTTTTTTTTTTTTTTTTTATTGCTGGCATCACGCTGGCATTCATCGTCAACAGACTCATCCTCGAGCACCACCACCAGAGCTCCTGTTGTTAACTTTTTTTAATTTTAAACAACGTTAATATTTTTAAAATGTCTGTCAAGACGGTTCTTAAACACATTAACGCTGGTAGAATGAACGACTGACGCGGGAAGATTATTCCATTTATCAATTACTTTAAACGTAAAGATGTTTTTAGCGATATTAGTAATGAAACGTCTGCCACGCAACTTGAATCCGTTATTGCGAGTATTACTATTATCGAAAGTGAACAATTTGTCAAAATTTACGTTATCGATGTTATTAACGATTTTGAAAACTTCAATAAGCTCCCCCCTTAATCTCCTAGTTTCGAGTGAATACAAGTCTAACACTTTAATCCTATCTTCATAAGGCTTATTGCGCAATGCCGGAATAAGTTTCGTGGCACGACGCTGAACCCTTTCTAACCTATCAATATCCTCACGCAAGTACGGGCACCAAAACTGAACGGCATATTCCAAATGAGGCCTGACTAGGGACTTGTAAAGGGGCAATATAATATCCTTCGATTTAAATTCGAAATTACGCACTATGAAGCCTAACATCCTATTAGCTTTTGCGCAAGACTCCAGGCACTGGTTCCTAACCTTTAAATCTTTAGTTACGCGTACGCCTAAATCTACTTCCTCGTCAACGCTCGCTAAATCCCTATCATCCATCGTGTACACGTAATTATTGTTGCGAGAACCTATATGCAAAACTTTACATTTATCTACGTTAAATTGCATCTGCCACTTATCCGTCCACTCCATAATCCTATCTACATCATCTTGGATCCTATTTCTATCGTCCTCGTTAACAACCTTACCGCCTATTTTAGTATCGTCCGCGAATTTTGACACGTTACTAATCAATCCTACATCTATGTCGTTAATGTAAATTATGAATAACAATGGGCCTAACACTGAACCCTGTGGGACACCACTACCTACCTCTAACCACCCCGATTCACTACCATTAACTACGACCCTCTGCCTCCTAGCACGAAGCCATTCTTCTAACCAGTTAGCTACCTGACCGCGGATACCGTGCGCTTTAACCTTCGCAATTAGTCTCCTATGCGGAACTGTATCGAACGCCTTTTTAAAATCTAAATAAATAACGTCAGCTGCCCTATGCCCATCGTATTCGCGCACTATTTCGTTATAAAATTCTAACAAATTTGTTAAACAAGACCTATGGCGTCGAAACCCATGCTGACTACTATTAATCAAACTCCTACTTTCTAAGTGATCGATAATACGATCCCTAACTACGGATTCCAAAAGTTTACCGACAATTGACGTTAAGCTAATGGGCCTATAATTGCTCGCTACCGCGCGGTCGCCTTTTTTAAAAATAGGCGTGACGTCAAATTATGAGCTTAAGTGTGAAAAAATAGGTAGAATTGACGCACAACTTATGAATATGGTGTTCACTTATATGTTAGTTACATGAAAAATACTAACATAAACAAACTTTTTTTTGCTGATTCTAATAGCCAATGCCTGTGCCTTCATTTTTTACATTTAAAAAAAAAATTCTCATTTGATACCCCAGAGGTCAAATCGTGACCTCAAATTTTGGTTACAGTGTAACTTTTTTATTTTTCAACCTAGAGTTCTAAAACTTGCATATTTGGATTCCTTGTCGTTTTCTGATTCTAAATATATATACTTTTATATAATTGTGACCATTATTACCCAAGTTATGGGTCGCCAAATGTTAGTGACCTCGCAAGTGACCTCAAATTTCCCGAGGTCATATCTCTTGAACCGTTGGTCGGATTGACCTTATAATTTCAGAAATGGATTCAGGGCCCACAAACTCCCTATAAACCAAATTTCAGCAAAATCTGAGAGATGAGGGTGTTAGGCACTGGTTGATCTGACAGAGAATGACCCAGGTATAACCTTGGTGTGCATTGGTTTTTATATATGATTTTATGCGCATGGAGTAATTTCCTGGTGATCGTATCCAGTTTGTTGATTTCTTGCTGGGTCCAGTTAATAATGCCAAAACTGTATGACAGTACAGGTACCGCCAGTAAGTTTATGGACAGGATCTTATTCTTACTGTTTAGGTGAGATTTTAGGATTAGCTTTATTCTCTTTGAGTATTCCTTCTGCAGTCTTTCCTTCATAATGTCATGCTCCATCTTTTCAGATTCTTCCATCCCCAGATATTTGTATGTAGCCTCTTGCTCTAGATCTTCTATCACGATGTTGTCCACCCTGATGTTTTCCGATTCACACCTTTTGCCTTTCTTTAGTGTGACAGTGGCACATTTATCAAGACCAAACTCCATCTGGATGTCATCTGAGAACTTTTTGACCTCCCTGACCTCTTCTGTTAGCTCGCTTTTGTTTGGGGCATACAGTTTTAGGTCATCCATGTAAAATAAATGCGATATTTTTGGGCTGTTTTTTTCCCTTGGTCTCAACACATAGCCTTTGTTTAGGTTGTTAATTAGTTGGCTGAGCGGGTTTAGCGCCAATACAAACAACAGAGGGGATATTGAGTCACCTTGATAGATCCCTCTCTTGATTTTTACATTGTTCACTTCTAACGTTCCCTTACTGTGATAGAGAGTTAAGTCTGTTTCCCATCGTGTCATCGCTGTTTCTAAGAAGATCCTGATAGTAGGATGGATCTTGTATAGTCTCAATACTTCCTTTACCCAAGAGTGGGGCACGCTGTCATACGCTTTTTTGTAGTCAATCCACGCCATGCTTAGATTTCTCTGTTTCTTTCTGTTGTTTTCCAATATAGCCCTGTTGATTAGCAGCTGGTCTTTTGTCCCATACGTTTTTCTGCTGCATCCTTTTTGTTCTGGGCTTATGATGTTGTTTTCTTCTGCATGGCTGTAGATCCTGTCAGCTATGACTCCAGTTAGTATTTTGTAGGTTGTAGGCAAGCACGTTATTGGTCTGTATTTACTTGGATTCTGGGTCTCATGGGACTTTGGCAGTAGTATTGTTTTTCCTTTCATCAACCATTCTGGTGCTTCTTCTTCTGCTGTTATTATTTTGTTGAAGCACCTCGTTAGATTTCCACTAAGTGATGTTAACTTTTTCAACCAGAAGTTCTTAATCATGTCTGGTCCTGGTGCTTTCCAGTTGCTGCTTTTTCTTATTTTTTCTTCAACTTCTTTTACAGTTATTCTGTCCATGTCCATCTCTCAGATGTTTCTCACCTTTTCGCTGTTGTAAAGGCTTCCAATCCATACTGCACCACCATTATGATTGACTTCATTCTCATAGATGTTCTTCCAGAAATGCTCCACTTGTTCTTTTTCAGGGGGTCTTTCTACATTTATTTGGGCATTCTTTAATTCTCTAAACAGTTTTGTTGGATTGTCTTCAAACATCTCATTTTGTTTCTTTTCCTTGTCCAAGCGTGTGTATCTTGCCAATCTCTTTGCCTTTGCCAACAGGTCTAGTTTTTTTCTGGCAATGCTTTGTCTGATCTTTTGTTCATTGTCCAGCCTTTCTCTTTGAATTAGTACATTTACTTTCCTCCTTCCCAGTTCAGATCTTATTTCCCCCCTCATATGGGTGGTTAATATTGAGATCTCCTTCCTGAGGTTACCTACTCTGTTCTCTAGCCTCTGCTGCCACCTTGGCTTCCTCTCATTCCTATTCCTTCCCTGGTTTTGCTCCTGGCTATTCTGCTTGCGCATTTTTACTCCTGCCATTTCTGTTACACTGACTGCTGTTGCATAATACAACCTATTCAATTCTGTAAGGCTACTCTCCTCGGGTGTTAATGTAGGTAGTACCTTGTTTGCCATCTCTATGTATTTTCTGACCTTCTGGGTGTTCCTCAGCTTGGGCAGTGGTCTTCTGCATTTCAGTTCCTGGTTTATGTCTTCTTCTCTGTGGATTAGGATCCTTCTCTTCCTCACTCTCCTCTTCTGTCTCATCCGCACTGTCATTGCCTAGTCCTGATGTAGCATCTCCCTCATCATCTGATGGTTCACTTGGGGGAGGGGGAGGGGGAGGGGGAGGGGGTGGCACGATATTTGTGCGCCTGTGGTTCATTTCCACTTCCACCTCCTCCTCTTCCCACCCTGGGCATGCATCCTTGTCCACTTCTTCTTTACTGTCTTTAGGTGGTGCTTCCACTATAGTATCTGGGGCTGTCTCTATTGGTTTTTCTCTTATTGAGGGCTCCGCTTGGCTTTCTGGTGTTTCACCCAGCTTATTTTTTTTGGTTTGCTTCTTCCCTCTACTTACTGTCCCTTTGCTTGTTCTTATTTCTTCAAGGGTGTCAGCAGTTATTACCAGCTGTTCCTGCACTATCCACATTGCCTTTTCTTTAGCTTTCTGTGCCTCTTTATGTGTTGGTAATGTGGCTCTCTGTTTCCTCTCATGGTCAGTTCCTCTTTCAGTGATTGTCTTTAGGACATGATGTTTTTGCCTGATCACTTTCTTCCGGTCCACTGTATGGTCTGTGTACCGCTTCTGGAATCTGTATACCATGTAGTCATTCTCATCAAACTCCTTCCTTCCAATTGCCCATTTTAGGAGTTCACTCTTGTCCTCTTTTTCTGGGATCATCTGTCCTATATACAGGCTTTCTAACAGGTACAGATTTCTCTCCAGTGTCCATGTCCACTCACTCATGGTGTTCTCACTACCCTTTTGGACAGTTTGGACATATTCTTCTACCTCTTTTTGGATCTTTTTTATTTCACCCCTTGTGATTTCTGATTTTCCTAATTTGATGTTTGCACTAATGCTGTGGAACCGACAGTCTGGGTTTTTTTCCAGCTTTTCCTTATCTAATACTTCTCTCTTTGTTAACATTTCTCTGCACCTCCTGCTAGTTCCATTTTTCGGGAACTGCTTACTTGTGGCATAGGTGGTACACCACAGTATTTCTCATTTTTCCTCCACCAACCATTGTGTCCTGGTACCCCCTCTGGGGTTGTAGGTAAAGTTAGTCCTTTTCTTTTTGTTGTTGGGTGAGATGGGGGCTTCCTGAGGCTGCCCTGTCATCTCACTTTGTGGAGGTTGCTCCTCGTTTTGTGTAACCCGTCCATACCGAGGGGCAGTAGTGTGGACTTGGGCCTCTTTTCCAGGGCTGGTATTGCTCGGAGGGTTAAGACCGTTCCCCTGTTTGCCGATCTCCTGATAACGGTCACATGGTACTCAGCTTTCGACACCTGTGCGACCGGGTGAAGTGGCTCTGGCTAATTCGCCATTACCCCTATTCACGCTGTTGGCTTTCCTTCTAAGGTTGTAGCTCATTGTATTTCTTTTTCCGCTGTCCACGACCTCTTATTCTTGTATTCGAGGCTTCCCTGCTGATTTCCCAGCAGGGGGCTCCCCACATCTGCAACCCGGGGGACGCGTCTGGTCCGGTCTTTCTTTCATGATGTCATTTTCCATCTTGTCTGATTCTTCCATTCCCAGATGGAATGAGTTAATGAGTTAATAAATGGCTTTTTAGATGACGTTTCTTATTAGTTCCATAGCTACATTCAGGACATTTAAACAGAATAGAATGAGTTAATAAATGGCTTTTTAAATGACATTTCTTATTAGTTCCATAGCTACATTCAGGACATTTAAACATTTTTTCAGCAGAATGAGTTAATAAATGGCTTTTTAGATGACATTTCTTATTAGTTCCATAGCTACATTCAGAACATTTAAACATTTTTGCACCCATATGATTTAACACATGAACTTTTAAATCTCTCTTATTATTAGTTCCATAACTGCATTCAGACATTTAAGCATTTTTGCACCAGAATGGGTTAACATATGATCTTTCAGGTGATTTTTGTGATTAGTTCCATAACTGCATTCAGAACATTTAAGCATTTTTGTACCAGAATGGGTTGACACGTGATCTTTCAGACGATATTTGTGATTAGTTCCATAACTGCATTCAGAACATTTAAGCATTTTTGTACCAGAATGGGTTAATAAATGCCTTTGTAGATGATCTTTCCTATTAGTTCCATAACTACATTCATAACATTTAAACCTTTTTGTATCAGAATGTTTTAACAAATGTAGTTTCAGCTTACTTTTGAAATTAGTTCCATAGCTACAATCAGAATATTTCAGCATTTTTGCACCAGAATTCAACAAATGAACTTTTAAATTTTTATTATTAGTTTCATGGCTACATTCTGGTGCATTTGTAGTTATGTTACTATATTCTGGTACATTTATAGTTATGTTACTATATTCTGGTACATTTGTACCAGAATGGGTAAATAAATGCTTCTGTAGGTTACCTTTCACATTTGTTTGATAACTACATTCACAACATTCAAACATTTTTTTACCTGTATGTATCAATACATGGCTTTTCAAACTACTTTTCAAATTAGTTTGATAACTGCATTGAGAGCACTTGTACTTTTTAATTTCTGGATGTATAATGTGTTGCTGCTTACTTTTAATTTTCTTGCTAAATTTATTTTTGGTGGTGAACACTTCAAACTTCTTTGCTTGAAATGGATTAAATGAAAGCTTTTCATAAAACTTATTACCTTTCATTTCCTGATTTATTCCAGAAGTGCTTGGTGGCATCTTTTTTTCCTTATTATTGATAGAATTTTTCTGAAAGAAATAGGGATTTGGTGTCACATTTACATTCATTACTTCTACCATGATATTCCTTAAGAATAAATACTATATAATATAAATATTATTTAATGCAACCCAGAGAGAGAGAGAGAGAGAGAGAGAGAGAGAGAGAGAGAGAGAGAGAGAGAGAGAGAGAGAGAGAGAGAGAGAGAGAGAGAGAGAGAGAGAGAGAGAGAGAGAGAGACCTCAAAAGGCCTTGCGGCCCATACTGAGGAGGTACCAATGGCAACGGGTGCCAGGGAAAATTTTCTACACACTCAAATAGTGTGCAAGATTTGGTCTAACCTTTTCAAATGATCCACAGAGGAACTGTTCACAACTTCTGAAGGTAAACTGTTCCACGTGTCACAGATCTTATACGTAAAGTAATTCCCACACACACTAGTCCTAAACCGTTTCAAATCCAACTTCCAACCATTGTTGCGAGTTGGGTTATCATTTAAACTAAACATGCTTCTAAAATCGACATCGTTGAACCCGCGTAAGAGCTTGAAAACCTCGCTCAGTTGACCATGCAGCCTCCAAGTTTCCAGCGAAAACAAGTTCAGGGCGCATAACCGTCGATTGTAGCCCATATGCCTAATGAAAGGGATTAACTTTGTGGCCCTCGCCTGCACTCACACCAGCCTCTCAATATCTTTCCTGAGGGTGGGCGACCAGAACTGCACTGCATACTCCAGGTGTGGCAGAACCAGGGAATTGTACAGTGAGAGCACAATCTCCTTGTTCCAAAACTGAAATTGCCTCCTGATATAACCGAACAGCTTCTGGGCTTTCTTTTCAACCTCTACGCACTGTTTGGTAAAAATAAGGTTGCTGCTAATTAGCACACCCAAGTCCTTTTCCAAATCAGTCGCCTCGATATTGTTCCCCAACATCGAGTAGTCTGACTTGGGATTGGTGTAGTGAATGTGCATCACTTTGCATTTACCCAAGTTAAATGGCATTTGCCATTTTTTGGACCACTCTCCTATCCTACGTAGGTCCGCACGCAGTTGATCGCTTCGGGCATCCCAACATTGGCCCCAAGCTTGGTGTCATCAGTGAATTTGGTGATCCGACTGACGATGCCACCATCGATATCATTTATGTAAATGATAAACAACAGTGGCCCCAAAACAGAACCCTGAGGAACCCCACTAGTGACCGAGGACCAACCCGAACTAACCCCTTTAATTACAACCCTCTACCACCTATTCTTCAGCCAGTTTTCAATCCACCTACCTATTTTCCAACTGATACCCAGCGCACAAACTTTCACCATTAGCCGGCAGTGAGGTACCTCATCAAAAGCTTTCTGAAAGTCGAGATAAAGTATATCAATTGCCCTACTCTTATCATACTCACTCAACATGACGTGGAAAAACTCGAGCAAGTTGGTGAGACACGACCTATGCCGTCTAAACCCATGTTGGGAGTCCCCAAGCAGCTTGTAGAATCCAAATGGTCAACGATCCTATCCGCTATTATCCCCTCTAATAATTTACCTACAACTGAAGTGAGACTAATGGGACGATAGTTCCCTGGACTTTCGTGATCCCTTTCTTAAAGATAGGGGTCACATTGGCTTCCCTCCAGTCACCAGGCACCTGGCCCGTCTCCAACGATTTGTTGAAGACTGTAGCCAGGTGGGGAGCCACCTGGTCGCGCACCTCCGCAACACTCTGGGGAGAAACTGGTCTGGCCCAGGAGCCTTAAACGCGCTCAGTTTGTCTATTCTATCGGCAACGACTGTCGCGGTACATCGAACACTATCCAGGCCAGCACCTTCGTGCCTCACGCCTGGCTCGGGGATGATGCGGGTGTCCTCCCTGGTGAACACTCCCCAAAGTACTCATTAGCACATTCACCTAACCTTCGCCTTCACTTCCCTACACAGGCGGACATGCTTCAGTGTTCTCATGGGAACGATTGGCCTTCGCCCTCCTATACGCTACTTTCCTATTTCGGATAGCCGAAGCGATGTCACGATTGAACCACTTAGGCTGCGTTGAAGCAGGGGTGAGTTTTGAGGGTATGGCAGCAGACTGCAGCACATAAACTCGTCCCGGAATGCACTCCACACTCCCTCAACATCGCCGCCGACCTCTAACCCCATCTCACCTACGCTATCCCTGAGGCTAACAAAGTCCGCCCGCCGGAGATCGAGCTTACTGCCTCTCGAGTTACTACGCTTCACCCGAGGGACGCACACACGGAACCTAATCAGACCGTGATCACTCCCGCCCAACGATTCGTCAACGGTGAGGCCAGTGACGAGGTTGTCTTCGGTCGTGAATACTAAGTCTAGAACGCTTTCGCCTCGTGTAGGCTCATTGACCCACTGAGTGAGGAAGTTCTCATCAGCAAAGTCAACTAGCCTCCTCCCTTCAGCATCAGCAGTCCTGTCTTCCCACTTTATGCCGCGACAGTTGAAGTCTCCTAAAACTACACACACCCTATCCCCTAGCAGGCTACTGAGTTCGGTGTACAGGGCTGTATCCTCCTCGAGGAGGAGATGCGGAGGTCTGTACACCAAGATTAACCTATAGTTCGTCCTCCCAATTCAGATCGACGCCAAGCAGCTCCCGTTCCGACCGGAACTGGCAGTCAACCGGACTCAACGTGTCCCTGACGTATATTAGTACCCCACCCCCTCCCCACGGGTGCGGTCTTTGCGAAACATTCTATACCCGGGAATTTCGAACTCCCCAACGTAGTCCCTACGATCAGTATGAATCCAGGACTCGGTGATAGCAACGATATCCTGGTATTCTGATGCTAAGAGCGCCCGTAGCTCGCAAAACTTGTTCCTAATCGACCTAGCATTAAAAAGCATTGCACGGAGGGAGCCTTCCCTATTCTGACCGCCCCCTAGCACGACCCGTTTCCCGAACAGCCAGGGCTGTCGGGAGTTGAAGAGCCCCTCACTAACGAGGGGGCAACTTCCGCAGGAGCCTGAGCCCCCTCCAACGTAGAAGGAGGGTCACCCACCTGTACCTGGACGCACCCTTCAGTTGAAGGTACGTCCGCCACCGGCTCATCATCATCTCCCCGGACTCGACCTCACCATTCTGTATAGGTGCCGGTCGAGCAGCGCGCCTAGCACACCTTTACCCTTGTTATTGAGGTGGACACCATCCTCTGGTAAAGGTCCACCTACCGAAAATGCGTCGAAGGGGTCAATAAACCTCACGCCCAGCGGGACGCACAAGTCTTGCACCCTCTCGTTGATGCCAATGACCTTACTGAGTGCGTGGTCACTGGCATTCATTCGCGGTAAAATACCCATTAACATTCCCCTGTCTGTCTTCAGTTTTAGATCATCCGCAAGAGACATGATCTCGGTGATGATCCCTCTGAAAGACCTACCCTACCGCCTTTGAGGAACAGGTCGTTGCCACCAGCGTGGACAACGATCGCAGTCCTCCGACTAGCCACGCGCACCTTCTCTACCTCCTTCCTTAAGTGCGCCGTTCCCCCCCAGGTAAGCACCTTACCTTCCTCCCATCCCGGTTTGCAGAAGCAAAGTACTTCTCCTGGCCCCTGATCTGCGAGTCCCCAATCAAAACGGTGTCTTCCTCCTTCGAGCACAGGAGACTAAAGCGGTTGAGGTCCTGACAGGGGCAACTGGGGTCTCAGGCTTCGGCTTCGCAGCCTTCTTGCCCGAGACCTTTCGAAACCCGTCGCCACCCATACACGCAGTTACACCACCGACCCACCCCGACCGGTAGCTACATCCTTCGGTTTCTTTGGGCCATCAGTAGGCCCCTTCCCACCCTTTTTCTTCATCGGCCCCTTCCCACCCTTCTCTATCAGCCCCTTCTTTGCGCCCTCCACCTTACGCCGCGGTTCCAGCATTCCACGTGGGTCGCTGGCGATTCCTGACACTGATTTAGGACCCTGGCCCCGGTTGCACCTCTACCCTTTCTCCGCGGTCCCGATCTGTCCATTCCATCGCTGGACCGCCTTTCCACGGCAGCTATCCTATCCTGAATGAGCTCCGGGTTAGGCGGCGCAGCCTCGTCAGTGACGCCGCACCTCCAACAGCCGGTCTGGACGACTCGAGCCGCCGGACCCTCTCCTCTAGCTTCTCGTAAAACGCATGAGTTCGCAAAAGCGGCACATGCTGGAGTGGTTGATCTTCTCGAAGCAGGCTTCTTTGAAGTTCGTCACCCACTGGTTTACTTCACACCTCGCACATTCAGCCTTCAGTTTCTGCGGTCCAGTCATTGTAACTTTTTTTTTTTTTAATTCTGAATACTCTGAATATAAAGCGTTCTAGCAATGAAAACTATCAAAAACGTTCTGACCAGTATATAAAAAAGGAGGGGGGGGGGTGAATTCTTCCCGCGCGTAGACGCATCCACCTATTTGCAAGTGACGTTCATCCCTTCCAGAAGACTACACCTCTCGCTGCTGCCGCACCGACCAAAGGTCTCCCCAGGGCCGGACAGTCCCAAACGTGTCGCAGCTACCAACTGACAAACACTCGCGACGCAGGCGTCACGGATTTCCCGCCAGGAGCGACAGCGAGATGCAGCCCCTTACTAAGTCTTACTAGTCACTCACAAGCGGCCAGACTCTTAGAATCCAGTGTTCAAGGGATATCCCACCAGACCCAGAGGCTACGCCCGAGACTTTACGCTGGCCTGGCAGCCAGCTGGGCAGTAAAGCTCTCACCTCAGAGCAGTACAGCCAAGCACCATCAATTGGTCACCAAAGAACGGTCGCAGGGGGCTGGTCAGGCCATTACACTCCATTCATCGCCCTACACCTGGGACCCCTCCATCCCAGTCTCTCACAACCTACGAGCGTTAAATGGTGTTATTTATAGAGGTTCCAAAGCCTCTCTTCCCACGCATGAGGTAGCAGTAGGGTCCTAATAGTAAAAGAAGAGAAAAAGACTTAATTAAAAGAAATTTTTTTTTTTTTTTTTTTTTGCAGTCAGAGGAGAACATCCTTAACGTAAGCTAAAAGGACAGAGTAGGGATGGGATGGGGTCCTAGTAACCCACGGGACAGGATTGTACAACATACTTCACCCGCCCTCCCAAAAGAGAGAGAGAACCTAAAGGAACTGGCAGCCAATTTCTCTAGAATCCCACGACTCGGGACCGGAGGGCTGTCACACCCCAAGTATAAAGTTTACAACATCCAGAAGAAATGTGCATAACCTATCCTGCAGAGAGAGAGAGAGTTACAAGGAGTTACAAGGAAAAGAAGTACCTCAAAAGGCCTTGCGGCCCATACCGAGGAGGTACCAATGGCAACGGGTGCCAGGGAAAATTTTGTAAAAGTTTATTTTTCTTTCAACTATCCTAGCAGTAGTAGAAAACTGGATAGAAAAGTAGAAGGCTCTCTCCCCACCCTCCGCTCCCTCCCTGCCAGAGGCAGGTACGGAAAAAGGTTGAAGAAAATACCTTGACCCTGGAAAAGTAGCCAAGGAAATTTTACAGGAAAGTGGAGAATATATAAATAGCTCTATATTTAGCTTGCTCACAGAGACACCGAGCAAGCGAACTCCTGCAGAGTTTTCTGAGGTTTTAATCTTAAACTATGAGTGTGTTCAGTACTTTGTCTAGCCTATTTTTAAACAGATTTACACTTTGACTGGAAACAACCTCTGAGGGAAGTTGGTTCCAGATATTAACTATTTTATAGGAAAAGAAATTTCCGCAGACTGAGGTCCTAAATGTTTACACACTCAAATAGTGTGCAAGATTTCGTCTACCCTTTTCTTGAACTGATCCACAGAGGAACTGTTCACAACTTCCGAAGGTAACCTGTTCCATGTGTCACAGATCTTATACGTAAAGTAATTCCCACACACACTAGTCCTAAACCGTTTCAAATCCAACTTCCAACCATTGTTGCGAGTTGGGTTATCATTTAAACTAAACATACTTCTAAAATCGACATCGTTGAACCCGCGTAAGAGCTTGAAAACCTCGATCAGTTGACCGCGCAGCCTCCGAGTTTCAAGCGAAAACAAGTTCAGGGCGCGTAACCGTCGATTGTAGCCCATATGCCTAACGGAAGGGATTAACTTTGTGGCCCTCGCCTGCACTCGCTCCAGCCTCTCAATATCTTTCCTGAGGGTGGGCGACCAGAACTGCACAGCATACTCCAGGTGCGGCCGAACAAGGGAATTGTACAGTGAGAGCACAATCTCCTTGTCCGAAACTGAAATTGCCTCCTGATATAACCCAATAGTTTCTGGGCTTTCTTTTCCACCTCTACACACTGTTTCGTAAACTTAAGGTCGCTGCTAATTAGCACACCCAAGTCCTTTTCTAAATCAGTCACCTCGATATTACTACCCAACATCGAGTAGTCCGACTTGGGATTGGCGTAGCCAATGTGCATCACTTTGCATTTACCCAAGTTAAACGGCATTTGCCATTTTTCGGACCACTCTCCTATCCTACCTAGGTCCGCACGCAGTTCCTCGATCGCTTCGGGCGTCCCAACATTGGCCCCAAGCTTGGTGTCATCAGCGAATTTGGCGATCCGACTGACGATGCCACCGTCGATATCATTTATGTAAATGATAAACAACAGCGGCCCCAAAACGGAACCCTGAGGAACCCCACTAGTGACCAAGGCCCAACCCGAACTAGCACCTTTAATTACAACCCTCTGCCGCCTATTCTTCAGCCAGTTTTCAATCCACCTACCTATTTCCCCACCGAGAGAGAGAGAGAGAGAGAGAGAGAGAGAGAGAGAGAGAGAGAAGAGAGAGAGAGAGAGAGAGAGAGAGAATTACAAGGAGTTACAAGGAAAAGAAGTACCTCAAAAGGCCTTGCGGCCCATACTGAGGAGGTACCAATGGCAACGGGTGCCACAGAAAATTTTCTACACCCTCAAAGTGTGCAAGATATGGTCTAACCTTTTCTTAAAGTGATCCACAGAGGAACTGTTCACAAATTCTGAAGGCAACCTGTTTTACGTGTCAGATCTTATAGTTAAAGTATAATTCCCACACACACTAGTCCTAAACCGTTTCAAATCCAACTTCCAACCATTGTTGAGAGTTGGGTTATCATTTCAACTGAACATGCTTCTAAAATCGACATCTTTGAACCTGCGTCATGTAAGCGTCGATTGTAGCCCATATGCCTAACGGAAGGGATTAACTTTGTGGCATTCTTTAGCCAGTTTTCAATCAACCTACCTACTTCCCCACCATACCCAGCACATGCACTTTGGCCATTAGCCGGTGGTGAGGTACCTTATCAAAGGCTTTCTCATCAATCGCCCTACTCTTATCATACTCACTCAACATGATGTGGAAAAACTCGAGCAAGTTGATGAGACACGACCTATGCCATCTAAACCATGTTGGAGTCCCCAAGTAGCTTGTAGGAATCCAAATGGTCAACAATCCTACCCGCTATTATCCCCTCTAATTCCCCGCAAGGGGGTTCTAAGCTCGTGCTCGTTTGTACATGCTTGTTCCTGGAGGTTTCACGTGCGCCCTCCCGGCCCTAGCACCCAAGGATGATGGGGCTCGACCCTGCAGTCCTTGTCATCCTTGGTCTTTTTCCACTTCGACTGTCCCCTCCACCCTTTCTTTTTCCTCTGTCTTTCCTCTCACTTTTTCTTTGTTTTTCCGCTGAGATATGCCCTTTAAATAGAGGCGAATCGGTTCTTCCTGAACTAAAAAAAAAAAAAAAAAATCCCCTCTAATTATTTACCTACAACTGAAGTGAAATGGTGTTATTTATAGAGGTTCCAAAGCTTCTCTTCCCACGTATGAGGTAGCAGTAGGGTCCTAATTGTAAGTGTAGAGAAAAAGACTTAATATTAAATTTTTTTTTTTTTTTTGCAGTCAGAAGAGAGCATCCTTAACATAAGCTAGAAGGACAGAGTAGGGATGGGAAGGGGTCCTAGTAACCCACGGGACAGGTTTGTACAACAGACTTCACCCACCCTCCCGAAAGAGAGAGAACCTAAAGGAACTGGAAGCCAATTTCTCTAGAATCCCACACGCAATGGAAAACCATTTAAATTTCCCCCGGACTTGCTGTCTTGCTCACTTTCCCCTACTTCCAACACTCCACCACCACCACCACACTCCACCCCAAACCCTGATACCAGCACTCAGTCTCTTGCTAACCATTGTCAGTGCTGAACCTGTCCACAGTTTTCTGGTATTTTCATTCTGATTTTGATGATTTTTTAGATGATGATAATGCTTGCTGGACATTTCAAAAGAGTAGCTTCAGAGTTTTATCAACATTTTAACATTATATCGGGTTATAACATAAATTCTGCTCAATTAGAAAATGGATGATAGATAACACTGGTCAACACTCATTTTATTGCCAATCATATTAGAGTGATTTTGGGGTAACTTTGTGGTGCTGATTCCGAATATGACATCGGTTTTGCTAGATTGGCTCTAATTTATGAGATAATTGGTACCCCATTGAAACACGTAAAAATGCAAAAAATTTAATGTTCAGGCGGAGCCTACTTACAAATCGCATTGAAATTGTCTCAAATCATACAAAAGTAAACACATGAAATACATAATGGCATTTTATTCGGTCTCACCATCTAGAATGTTCCGGTAGTTTCCCATATGCACGCGTTATGGTTACGTTTCCTATTAATTGAGGGTATTCATTATCTCAAGAACTAGAGCCAAATCGGAAAAACTACTTTCATTTTGGAATTCAGCAACCCCAAAATACCCTAAATTCGTACGAATTTCCTTGGCAACGAAAAAAAAATTTTTTTTTGTTGACCTGTGTAATAGAATAACCTCAAGATCATGCGAAATAGTTTTAGAAATGTTGCAAAATACACATGGTGACAGGTTCCCACATGTTTTATCGCAATGATTCTTCGCATGATTTGTCAAGCGAATCTTCAACATCAAATTGATATTTGCACATCACTGCATTCTCAGCAACTGCAGGCACCATTTTTGAATTGGATCATCACTGAGGATGAAAAATGAGTCCTCTATAACAATATTAAGCGTCAACATCAGTGGCTTAGCCATGAAACAAAGCCTGAACTTCAGCCAAGGAATGGACCTCATCCAAAGAAAATTTTGTTATGCATTTGGTGGGATACGCAAGAAATTATTCATTTTGAGCTTCTGCCAGATTACCAAACAATCACAGCTGAAAGTCTATTGCCAACAACTCCAATGACTGAAGATAACATTTCAAGAAAAATGTCCTTCATTAATTAATTGCAGAGGTGTTCTATTCCACCAGGATAACATGCACTCTCACACTGCTCGAATCACCACTGCCCAATTGGAGGCATTTGGTTGGGAAAAAATGCCTCATCCGCCTTATTCTCCGGACATCGCATCCACCTTCAGACTACCATTTATTCAGAAGTCTGCAACACCACCTAGATAGACAAAAGTTGCAATCCAGGGAAGCTATCAAAAATGAAGTGATCACTTTTTTTTAACTCGAAACCAAGGGATTTCTTCAAACATGGCATAAAAAACTTTTCTACAGGTGGGAGGAGGTTATAGAAAAAGATGGGAATTATATTGATGATTAATTTGTCATTGTCATTTAATTTTTGTTCTGAATGAACTAAAAAATTGAGCAGAATATATGTTACAACCTTATAATTACTTGTATGTCAGTGACTGCACATTCAATTGTCCTTTAGATATATATGTCGTTGGACTCAGTTGTTCCCTCTCCACCCCACCTTCCCCAGTTGGGGTACCTTGACTAACACTGCGGCATTGCCACATGGACAGAGTTGCCTGTGAGGCAAAGAACATTACATATGCAGGCAACTGTACAATACTTTCACATTTGCAGTTGGCAGCAATATCCCTGGTAGTGTGCCCCTTGTATGACTGGCTGTTAAAATGAGGCACTCCATGCAACAGTGATGAGCACACCAAATTTAAATTTTGAGAAAATGTGTTAAAGTTTTAAAGCTGGAGCACATGATCCACCCACACCTCTAAAACAATGGAAAATTATCAGACAATAAAGATGAGCCCACCATATGAGGACCATGTATTATGATAGACAATGGATAGACATTTTTGGTACCATAAAACACAGGTTTTTGGGACCATGACAAACTCATCACTGTTGTATGGAGTGCCTCATATTGAGTCATCTTTCTTGTGTTCCTCTGGATTTTTACATTATCTTTTGTGATGTTTTTGAAATTTGTTTTTTTTTAATTTTTACTATTTATACTTGCCACTATATATTATTTTACATGCATTATTTATATACATTTATTGTACAATGATTTAAAAGCTTTTATTTAGGTAAAAGTTACTTTATACAGTATATGATTTTTTTAAATTTTATCCACCTAACCCCATTTATATTATGGGGAGATAGTTCTGACCTGTATGATCTTTTTCAGGAATGGAATCCTCATGCCGGTCAGGAGATCACTGTACTAGGTTTTATTGAGCCAAGCTACAAAAAATTAAAGAAACTGGAGGCAACTGCCAAACACTACTTGACCAACAATATGAGGAGAGCTCAGAAGAACTTTTTAAGTGTAAATAATTCTGATATCAGTGTTTGGGCCAACAACTTCAAATAATACTGATCTTATGCCTGTTCCAAGATAATCTGGAATTGAATTGAATGAATGTGCTTCATCAGTGCTTCAACTACCAAGGTCATATTGCACCAAAACTATAATAGAGAGAGAATGTGAGGAAATGGGGAGAGAGAGACACTGGAGAAGGAGCAGGGGAAGAAAGACCATAAGAAAAGAGAGAGAAAGCAGTGGGAACAGCAAAGAGAGGAAGAAATTATACCCAAGTCACATGAAATAGAAAGTAGAAGGCCAGTCTGGTGGAGAGAGGAGAAAAGTGTGTCCTTCGATACAACAAGAGAGAAAGAATAAGAGTGGAGCCTAAAGGGCAGAAGGGGAGGACAAACTAGGAATAAAGACAAGATGGAGAGAGTAATGCCACAAGTGCAGGAGGCAAAATTCCCCATCATAAGATGGCCATGCATGAGGCATGTGTGACCAATGCGCAGACATACCAGAGTAATCTCAGTGTCAATCAAGTTGATAGGAGGAAGGCCACTGATGAATTGTGGGCTTCAAGGCCTCACAAAATTCCTAGACATCTTCCCACTGGCACTGCCACTACCAAAGGAGAGCATCCTGGAAAACCCACAAGAAACGTGACACCAGGAGAGGTGTTACAGTTGAAAGGTAGGGAGGACACCACCTTCACCACAGTGTCCACAGGTTTGTTGCGTGGAACACCAACATAAGACGGTATCCAACAAAAGGTGACCAACTTACATGATGAAAGAAGGACAAGCCAGTCCTGGATCTGTCACACCAAAAAAATGTAGATGAGAGTTGAGAGAGGAATCAAAGTGCCAAGAGAATAGGTGAGAGTTCCACTGTAAAAATGGAAGCTGCTGGGGTAAGGGATAGTGATTGAACTACCAATGGGAAGGCTGCAGCACAGCCCACTCCAAGTGGTGAGCAAGAGCCATCAGTGAATGTAGGGATAGAATCAGAATGGGAAGAGGAATGGGATAGAAACAATTGATGAAGAACAAAAGGGTGAAACTGACTGGTGCAGTAGAGAGGAAGGAGCAGATACAGAGAGGAGAAAGTGTCCATGAGGGAGGGGAGGTAGAGGGAGGAGAGGTAAGTATTCACCCTTCCAACTCCAAAGAAAACAAGACAAGGATCATCCTTGGACTGTACTGTCAAACCAACTGGGGATGATAATCAATGGAGGCTGAAGTGGAAAAGCCAAAGAAAGATTGGTAGACCAGGGTGAAAGGAAATTGCAAGATGAGAAAGACATTTTAAGCCCTCTAAGGTACAGTCATCCAATGGGAGTGGCCACTTTCCACACAAAGACTAGCAATAAGAACAGACCAGAATGCATCAGTGCTGATGTGTACACCCAGGAAGTAGATAGGGTCCAGTAGGGCATATCATGCTTTTCCGAGTCCAAATTTCACTCTGGCTAATATGTATTTTTATGTAAAATTTAATTCTAAGAGGGGTTTCTTTTCTGCAACTTTTCCCCAAAATCGCGTTATCATGTCCAAAATTGCGGTTTTCTGTTCTATGTTGAAATACTGAATATTCAATTGAACATAGCCTCATATTTTTAACCCTTTGTCGTAATTTGTTGCCATTTAATACGTACATATATATAAGAAAAAAAATCTACTCCATTTGAATCCGGCAGCTGCAGTTGCCACTGGCTACCTGAATGACCTCATCAAGGCAGGTCATCTTTCCAAAGACAAGGCTTACTTGGCCATAGATGGCATGAAAGTCTGGAGGGCCAAGGAGGAAGTAATGGCCTCATCAGTTGAAGCTCTCACGCAGAGGTCAGAGGAGAAGATCTCTGGGATATTCTTTGATGGCAAGCAGGATAGGAACACAAAGGTGTTGAAATATGACAAAATGTCAGGGAGATTTCATCCTGGCAAAGTGATCGAGGAGCATTACACTATCACATGGGAGCCTCAAGGAAAGTACCTCTTCCATTTCACTCCCGAGGAACCTGAGGAAGGAGAAAAGCCTGCTCATAAGATCGCTCAGGGCCTGCATGAGTGGCTTCTGGATCACGGAGCTGACGAGAGCCTTGTAATGATTGGAGGAGACTCTACCAACACTAACACAGGGTGGTTTGGAGGCGCCATAGCCCTATTGGAGGAGATGCTAGGTCACAAGTGCCACTGGATGATCTGTCAACTCCATGTGAATGAGCTCCCCTGAGGCACTTAATTATCAAGCTGGATGGCCCTGTAACTCCCTGGTTAGGCTTCAGTGGGCCTATTGGAAAACTTCTTGAGAAAGTGAATGAACTTGAGGTAAATTTCAACTTCAAACCAATGGAAGGAACTGAAGATATTATAGAGCTGCCAGTAGAGATAGTCAAATCTCTCTCCACAGACCAGCACAACTGCTATCTTCTGATCAAAGCCATCAAGTCTGGAAGTCTCAGTCCACAGTTGGCTGGTCTCAAGTGCGGACCTCTGAACCAATCCAGGTGACTCACTACTGCACAGGCCATCTTGCTGTTGTGGATAAAGGAGCACGGACTGAAGGGGGAGGTGTTGAGGAGGCTCGAGGTCCTCGTGAAGTTCTGCCTTAACTTCTACTTCAAAATGTACTATGACATCAAAGTGAAGCACCACCTCAAATTTGGTCTTGCACACATTTTTTCGAGCCTGAGGCTGCTGAGGAACCAGACTACTGAGGTCAGGATCATCATCTCTGCTCAGTGGCGGTTCCTCATATGGGCAATATGGGCAGCCGCACAGGGCGGCATTTGTGGAGGGGCGGCATGAGCGCCTGCAAAAAAAATAAAAATAAAAATAAGAATAAATAAATAAAGAAATAAATAAAAATAAAAAATAAAATAAAATAAATAATAAAAGATCAATAAATATATTTTTATTAATAAAAAACCATCTATTGCATTTTCCATAAACCTTCCCATAAAAGACCTAAACAATGCAAAATGCTTCCAGATTAATATTATTGGGAATAAAGGCCCATACTTTAACATATGTAATGTTATTTTTCTGGGTTTGGTTAAATAGTGAAATGTATATTATTTATTACAGAACGAATCTTCACACTAAGCCACTAAGGTCTGTCAAATAACCGCAAATGGATAAGAAGAGGTCAAAGCTATCAGGTGCTCAGTTTAGAAAAAAGAGGAAAGAAGAAGAGGAGAAACGAGCAAAAGAAAAGGTATAGAGCTATGTCATCTACTCTTCACTGCTATATTGCACTGCTATTTTGTGATATAGCTTTCTGAGTCATTTGAAGTGTACTATTATGTATATAATTAGCCATTAACCAAGGAGGTTGTATTATTCATTTATTTCCTATTCTAAAAGTTTAATAAATTGTGCTTAATAACATGTTAAATTAATTGTACTAGCCTATTCATGCATTGGTCTGTTATGTTCTATTTTACTATTTGCAGGGGCACTTTTGAAATATTTTGGAACACCCTCTGCCACTAGCCAGGATGAGAAGCCGTCTACTTCTGCCATTATTGAGGCTGAGGAGCCATCTACCTCCTCAGCCTCACATATGTCTCCACAAATGCAGTCTGATCCTGAGGATGAAGACCCATTTGCTTCTACTTCTCCCCGGCAGGACTCTTCAGGTGAGTTTGTGTGCACATATGTCTGTGAGTGTGTGCGTGTGTGTGTATGTGTATGTGTGTGCATCCCTGCAAAGCATTTTGCAAACAGTTATAAATTATAATGTTATTATCACTGGGTCTGGGTTACTGGGTATGTGTGGTGTTTCACCACCATAATTCCATAACACCACCACCATAACAAAGTGCTGTGAATAATGTGTTATCTAACTTAGGTGTGTATACTAATGAGTAATGCTCTTGTTCTTTCTATTAGAAAGGCCTGGAGCAGAATCGCCTCCTGAGGATGAGTCTCTGTCCACCGACCCTGCTAACTGGCCTTCAGTTCTGACTGAGAGAATTCGGACACAACTGTTTCCAGGGGACCAAGTCAAGTACCATCTGACTTTGTATTCCCTAGAAACGACAGTGACAGAAGAAGTTTCCACCATCAATACTTCAGGAAGTCATTGGTTAGTGGGGAAAATATAATCAGAAGTTGGTTGGTCTATTCCTTAAAAAACAACAGCCTTTTCCGTTTCTGTTGTACATTATTTTCCAAGAGGAAAATAAATTTAACAAGTTTGGGACTCTCGGACTGGAAGCATGCAAGCTCATTGCTCACATCACATGACAACAGTTCAGAACACCTAAATTCTATGAAAATCTGGAAAGAACTGGCAGTGAGGATGAGAAAGGGGGAGACCATTGACAAGCAGGAGATGGCACTTCTGGAGGCTGAGAAGTTGAGATGGAGACGGTGCTGACACGTCTCACTGCTATTGTGCATTCTCTGGCAGTTAGGAATTTGGCACTAAGGGGACATACAGAAAAATTGTTCTCACCATCAAATGGCAATTTTCTGAAAGAAGTTGAACTGATGGCACAATTTGATCCTATAATGCAAGAGCACATTAACCGTGTCCAAAAAGGGACCTCCAGTCACACCAGCTACCTCGGCCACCACATACAAAACGAACTCATTGATTTGTCGAGCAGCAAGACCATTTCAGCAATGGTGAGCGACATCAAACAATCAAAGTTTTTTTCAATAATTCTAGATTGCACTCCAGATATCAGCCACACTGAACAGTTGTCAGTTGTGATTCGGGTTGTGTCACTGGAGGGGAAGCCCCATATAAAGGAACATTTCATGGGTTTTTGGAGGCAGAGGAGTCCACTGGTCAACATTTGGCATCTCTGATTCTGAAGAGACTGGAGGAGCTAAAAGTTCCTTTCATGGACTGTAGAGGACAATCATACGACAACGGGGCCAACATGAGGGGAAAAAACAAGGGTGTTCAATCCAGGCTCCTAGAAATTAATCCCAGAGCTCTGTTTGTTCCATGTGGGGCTCATTCTCTGAATTTGCTTGTGGCCGATGCTGCTAAGGGATCTATTGATGCCACAAGTTACTTTGGCATCTTGCAGAAGCTTTACAACTTGTTTTCAGCCTCCACACAACGATGGGCCATTTTGAAAAAACATGTGAACATCACATTGAAGATGTGGTCTGATACAAGGTGGGAAAGCAAGATCAAGAGTGTGGAGCCCCTGAGATATCAGGCAGCTGCAGTGAGAGATGCACTGATCGAGGTGAGGGACCACACCAAAGACTCTGTAATAAAGGTCGAGGCTCAATCTCTGTCAGAGGAGGTTGGGTCATACCGCTTCGCCATTTGTTCAGTGGTGTGGCATGACCTGTTGTGCCAAATTCAGCATGTGAGCAAGCAGATGCAGTCTCCTAGCATGCACGTTGATGTTGCAGTAAATCTCCTAAAAAAAACAGAGAGAGGTCTCCGCAATTACAGGGCAACAGGTTTTGTGGCTGCACAAATGGCAGCCACAGATATCTGTGAACAAATGAATGTGGAGGCTGTGTTAAAACAAAAACGGCTGAGGTCCACAAAGCGGCACTTCTCCTATGAAGCATCTGATGAGCCCTTGATTGATGCTTTGAAGAAGCTGGAGGTGACATTTTTCAATGCAGTGGTTGATGCTGCAACATCAGCCATTCAGGAAGATTTTCCACGTTGGAAATTGTGGGAGAGAAGTTTGGAGTGCTGACACATTTCCAAAATCTCACATTTGAGGAGCTGACAGAACAATGTGTGAACCTTAGTACTACACTACACTTTAAGGGACAATCTGACTTGGATGGCAGAGAGCTTGCACAGGAGCTGAAGAACTTGCCTGACTTGCCATCAAAGACCATATCCTTGCTTGAACTGCTGACATTTATCCATGAAAGGGAGCTCTCTGAAATATATCCAAATTTGTGGACTGCTCTCAGAATTGGTCTTACTCTTCCAGTCACTGTTGCTGAAGCAGAGAGGAGCTTTTCAAAGCTGAAGCTCATCAAATCCTACCTGAGGTCAACTATGTCACAGGAACGCCTTACCGGTCTGGCCATCATCAGTATAAATCATACAATTGCTGAGCAGATTTCATATGATGATTTAATTCATGACTTTGCATCAAGGAAGGTAAGAAGAGTCAGGCTTTAGATGGCAGTTGTGCTGTGGTGCAATTTATTTTGTTTCTTGTTCAAAGTGTAGCATAATAATTACCCTCTCTTAAGTGTCTTATTCTATTTATGTGATAGAGCATTTGTACAATTTAGAAATTTGACTCTAGTTTATTTATGGCAGTTGTGCAATTTAATTTGTATTTTTCCTGTTCATAGTATCATAATTACATTCTCTTAAGTGAGTTATTCTATTTACGTGATGAAGGATTTGTAAAATTCAGAAATTTGAGTCTTTGTTTTGGTTCTGAAGTTCCAACAATTAGTCCAATAAAAAGTTATTTTGTGAAAGAGTTATGTCTGTCCTTTATTTTGGGGGGATTCGAATGTGTGTGTGTTGGCGAACAGGGGGGGGGGGGGGGGGGGGGCGCTGAAGGTGAGGTTCGCCCAGGGCGTCATGTAAGCTAGGACCGCCACTGTCTCTGCTGCAGTGATAAGAGGAGCTTACCACACACATCCTGAGAACATCCTGGCTTCATTCCTGTGCAGTGAGGATGAGCATGAGAGAGCTTTTGCTGTGAGCCAGATAGAGAAGACCAGAGAAGGAAGAGACTTTGGTGATACGACAGTGAGGCCCCATAAAAATCCCAAAGTCAATCTCCAAGCAACTTCAACCTGAGGATCTCATCAACTGGGAATCAGAGAATATTTCGAGCCTATTTTCACCTGCAAGATGAGCTCGAGGATCTCAGGAAAACTCCACTCACAGTGGACGCTTTCTCTGTTCATACTCAGTCCTGCGAGAGAGCTGTACAGGATGTCTCAACTGCTTCCCAAGCTGTGTACAGTCATGAGAGGAGAGCTGGGTGGGTGAGAGCCAGGATAGACCATCAAGAAATGCTCCCAGTGTTCAGATCGAAGCAGGACATACTTAAGAGCTTTTCAGGTTTGAGTGGCTGATGAAGAGGCTGAAGCCATCGTTAATGCTCATAAGAGCTGAAAGTCCTCATAAGATCATAATATAAGATCTTATGAGGCCACGCTTTTCAGGGATCCAGGAAGAACAGGCGTGTAAACCTACACGTGGAGGTGGCAAGTCTCCCGCTACACAATCAGAGTAGAGCTGGTGAGCCGCGCCTATCTTTGAAGGAAAACTTGAAATTCTTAAGTTTTATGTGAAATCTGAACATTTTTTCACCACCCAGAGATGTTAAAACAGGCAAGAAAGCAAGGATGAGGTCAGAAAAGTAGCTTTTAGACTAAATCATATGCAGAACAGCTGCGCGCTTTGGTTTGGGTGCCTGAGGCTGCATTAGGCAGCTTCAAATCAGAAAATCGCGATTTTGACCATGAAAATTAGATTTTTCGGAAAGTTGCAAATAATAAACCCATCTTAGAATTAATTTTACATAGGAATACATATTAACACTTTGTTTTTCCAAAATTCAACCCTGAACCCAGAGTATGATATGCCTTAAGGGTTCCAGCATGCACAGGGTGGAAGCAGGGGCAGAGGAATAGGCCTGACAGCCATAATCCAACTTACTTTCGACCAGAGAGTGGTAAAGCTGCCAAAGGGTATGGCAGTCAGCACCCTGGTTGTATGCGAAAGAAACTTGAGAAGTGTGCAAGTCGTGAAGGCACAAAGCCTTCAGAGACTTCAGGTCGGGAATCCAGGAGAGACAGGAATCAAGGAGGAGACCCAAAAATCTCATTTCAGGGACAATAGGGAGCAGCTATCCATGAAGGGAGGGAAAAGGGATGGCATTGTAGTAGTGGTGGCAACAAAAATGTGTCACCACCATCTTTGAAAGGGAAAACCAAAACCCATGATCTATGGGCCCATCTGGAAACTGAATCCAGGGCCTGCTGTAGGAGACATTCAAGGAAGGTGGATTGGGAACTGGTACAATAAATGGCAAGGTTGTCAACATAGAGGGTGGCTGTAATCCCTGAGTGCAGAGCCATCATGATGTCATCAATCACCAAAGCAGATGATGCTCAGGATGCTGCTCTGGTGAATCCCTTCCTCCTGCGAGTGCACAGAAGAGAAGGAGACTCACCTGAACATGAAAGGAGCTGGAAGACAAAGTTAGAGATAAAGGAAGGGAGAATACCTCAGAAACCAAACAAATATAGTTTATAGCAGAGGCAACATCTATCATTGGAAAGTTGCTTGGAACTGCAAAGTTTGGCTTTCACACCAGACAAGAGGCCAGTCAGCTTTAGTAAGAGACCATCAAGTAGGAAGAGTGGAGCTGTGGGTTTGGGACATACAGAGGAGGGGAAGGTGGTCACTCCATAAAGTTCTGGAGTGACAGACCAAGAGAATCAAGGAAGGCAGAAGTTGAAGCAAGTGAAAGATCTGTGGAGGAAAATGTACAAGTCTGGAGGGAGAACAGCTATGGGCTGGCTGGTGCTGAGAAGACAAACTGAAGGAGTTGAGAGAAGGGAGACCACACTGCCACCCTGCTCATTGGTGACAGTGACACCCCACAGATATAGCGCACATTGAAATCTCCGGGAGGAAGGGAGGAGGGAGCTGCAAAAGGAGATCAGAAAGATCATTTACAAAAACTATCTGTGACAGGAGGAAGATATAATGAATAAATTGAGTACCTATAATCAGTCAAGGAAAATTCCAACAGCCTGGAGAGGGGTGTGGAAGGGAAGGGGAGTAGATGGCACATGGGGCATTCCAGGAGAGATCACCCAATGCATGTCACCACTCCGACTCTGATTTTGAAGAAAATTGGTATATGGGGTTCTTCCAGGTGCTGATTTCACTGGTTCAAATAAAAAATTCTATCACCTATAGTTTTGAGATATGGGCCCCCAAAATCTTGGGGGCCCCACTTTACCACCTAACTTTAATGGCCAATAACTCCCAAACATCTTATCATAGACCTATAAAACTATACATTTTTAGATCAGCATGAAGAGATCTATTAAATGATACCACATTCAAATGTGTAGAACAATAATGAAAAATTTCCCCCCTTTTTATTTTTGACCTCCACCCCCTAGACATTGAAATCTAAAAAAAAAAATTAATTTATTAAACTTCCATTAATTGTTTAAAGATACAAACAATAAAAAATGTGGGTATCAAATTGCAAGGTATTTTAAAAATTATTGAAAAAATATGTACATTGTGAAATTTGACATTATTACACCTGCAGACTAAAATAGAGAACTACAAATTATATTCACATGAATGAAAATAAACAGCAAAAATACAAATTGAAAACACATATTACATCAAGTTGATTCATAATTACAGGAGTTTTTTCAACCATTTTCTGGGAAAACATATTGAATACGCATTGTTCCTGGCTTTAAAGTTGGTTGTGCTTAATAAACCTAAAATTTTATCTCTTGATACGTGGCATGTATCTCTGATTTGTGGAAAGTAATAGTAAACACTATTCCTGATGGTGCAAAAAGCTAACCTCAAAGTCATCAAATTCCTCATTATAGGAATGTACAAATTCCAACCATTTCTGATCATTCTAAGTACAAACTATGTACTCTCCTATTTTTGGATTAACTTCAACATTATCTTCACCCAGAAAAGCTTTTGCTTATAATCCTCACTTCACCAACTTCATCAGAAGAAAATTCAAATGCTTTTATGTTATTTGCAGTAATAGGTACAAATCTGTGGAATGTTTTGTTCCTGTTAGCGCATACTTTCTTCATATCTGTCATTTAAAAATTTTCCATAGCTTCAATTTCTTCAGAATTTATAAAAAAAAATTATACTGTCACTTATATTGTTTGAACAAAATTCAAACATTTCTTCTGGTGTTAATATTTGATTTGCGAATGTTCTCTGCATACTCACTCTGGCTACAGATCTTTTCACTGTAACCCCAATCCCATCACAAGCACTCTTCCATAGCTTGTAGCAAAGAAATGCCACTCACATTCCAGCCCAAAATCTTCATGTTTACAAATGTTAAAGTTGAAACGATTTTTTTATTGTCCTGCACTCATCAGTAAAATAATGTAATTTTTTGATATGAAGGTGGGATTTTCTAATAATAGTAGTGGTGCACGAACGATTAATTGGCCATGCCGATATTAGGAAAATACCTTGTGTGGCCATTAATCGGTAAAATGACGATTAATCTGCACTTACCGATACTGATCAATCGGTGCACCACTAAATAATAGGTATGAGTGTATTTAAAAAAGTGTAAACCATTGTAGTGTTATTTTTGTATTTGGAGATAAAAAATAATAACTTGAATGTTTCGTTTCATTACTTTCTGGTTCTCTTATAATATAACACAAAGGAATGCACTGTGCATTGGGTATTTTCCCAATGAAAACCTTGGGCTGCATCATGTACTACAAATGAGTAGTTTTCTGAAAAGTCACCAAGAACTACAGCTGTATGGCTATTTAAATTGTTCTTCAAGTTTTTTGGAAATGCACTCCAATTCTTTGCTATAAAGTGATGACGTGTCAATTTGACAATTTTTGTGCTTAATGAATTTATAAAATCATCTACAGATTCTGTTTCTTCAACTATATTGCATCAATCTGTAGTAACCCATTGTTTATATTTTATTTCCTCACATTCAGGATCATTAACACTTTGAAAAGTGAGCAAAAAATTCTTAATACCTTGTTCTTTTGGACAGAGATTACATATTTGCATCATGCAATTCCTGTTAACATCACACACTGCTTTCACCATAGGAGTTATGTATTCCAACCCTTTGATACCCAAAGCTGAGAATTGTATTTTGGCATTCTGGTGGTATGTACATACACACACAGAATGGGTACCAGCAGCTCCAGCTAAAACACAATGTCTGGGGCGAAGGCTGGCAAAACTAGAGAAGCCAATTTGGGGACTATCTGGATTAATTATTTTTATAGACTAAAAGCTTCTTTCAGATTCATTAACACCAGTCTTTTCTGCATAGATTCTTTATACCCACTTTCATTTCTGATACTCAGGCAGTCTTTTCTACCTCGGCACAAATGACTAATTTCATCTGATTTGAAAAATTTCTGAACAAAATTCTTTAGTACCATTAGTTATTACTTTTCATTTTGACATGGGTTCAATTTCAGGAATAATTCCAAGTCTTTGTTTTATATTTTTGCTTTTCTTAACTAAATATTCAGTTGTCTGAAATAGATTTATAGTTTTTGATATGGTAAATGGAGATAATGTCAATATTTTGAGTTTCCTGTCATAACTGTCAGTAGAATGGAAAGCTTCCACCAGTTCATTCATGAGATGAATCATTGACCTGAAACAAATTCTGAATGTATAATAGCTATAAACAAAATATTACATGTGCATAAAATTTTTTGGATTATAATATTGATTTCAAGTGTAACAAAATCAGCATTCTTTGAGATAGTCAAATTAAACCAAAAATTATTTTGTGACCAAATATTATGAAAACCCTGTATCATTTTAGTTTGTGACCAGATGTATTCCAAATGATTTAATGGGCTCTCATTGATCTCCAATCTTTAGCGGAGTTGTGCTTCTAGTTTCTATTATCAAAGGTGAATACAGTCAACCCTCATTATAACGGACTAATAGGGGGGAAAAGGTGTCCGTTATAGCCGATTGTCCGATATAACCGACGGTACTGGTAACCTACGGTATACGTATACGATACGGTAATGGAGATACTATATACAGTACTGTGCACTGTCTGCTGAACACGATACATGATAAATGATACAGAAAATAATGAAATATAATAAAAATATAAAAGTTAGCTTGTCCTTGGCCTTATGAATGTCAGAAACAGTTTGCTTTTTCACGCCATACTCCACGCACACCTTGGCCACCGAAGCACCCGCCTCTAACTTCTTGATTAATTCCAGCTTCTGGGTCACCAACAGGGTCACACGCTTCTTCTTTTCCTGGTTAACGTCACCAGTGGTGTGTCCGGTTTATCCGATATCCGCTCTAACGGGGTCCGTTATAGCGAGGGTTGACTGTACCTACATACATTTTGTTTTATGCTTCAGTTTTAGTTTAGGTATATTCCTACTTAATAATAGCATATCATTTTAAAATTCATACCTTTGAGTTTCATGATCCAACTTTGTAGCTTTTGATGGGCTTGGGATCTCAATTTCTAAATTTGTTTCTAGCTTTCATTTTGAAGAACGACGTGCTTTTTCTATTATTTGAAGAGCTTTTGCTTCTTTTCTTGAGGAACCCAAACCATCTGAAATTTTTGAATTAATAAATATTTGACTCGATTTGATATATATGGACAATAATAATTAATTGATATGTTGCAGAAAAACTGTCTTGAAAGTAAATGCATTATAAATAAACAATATAAATAAAAAATTATAAATATAAAAAGTACCTATCATTAAATACTTATGCTTCTTCACTGGAGTCACAGCAAGACTTTCTAGAACTTGAGAAACCTCTTCTTTGGCATTACTTGATATACTTGATTCATATTCATCGCTTTCTGAAATAACATTCTCAGAAGACTGATCAGACTCTTCACTTTGTGATGTTGATAGCAACTCTGGTCTCTGGGTCAATAATTTTCTACAGTTGCTACATAGTATAGTATTCCTTTGTAGTTTCCATTTACATCGATCATAAAGTGATTGGCTGATGGTTCTTATATCCTTGTGTAATCTTTTTCTTATGTTTTTGTAAAGGATCATCACAGTATCTACCCATTTTTCATTACTAAAAATACACAATTGTAAATCTCAAAAATAAGATATGATTTGACTCAAAATAAGCATATCTGTAATAAAAATAAGCATAATTAACAAACATTTGAGAGAGAGACTGCGTGAATATGAGTTATACATTGGATGTAAATATATAATTTGTAGTTCTCTATTTTAGTCTGCAGGCATAAAAATGTCAAAATTTCACAATGTACATATTTTTTCAATAATTTTTAAAATAGCTTGCAACTTGATACCCACATTTTTTATTGTTTGTATCTTTTAACAATTAATGGAAGTTTAATAAATGAAATATTTTTTTTGGATTTCACTGTCTACAGGGGGTGGGGGTCAAAAAGAAATATAAAAAAGGGGGAAATTTTTCATTATTGTTCTACATATTTGAATGTGGTATCATTTAATAGATCTCTTCATGCTGATTCTAAAAATGTATAGTTTTATAGGTCTATGACAAGATGTTTGGGAGTTATTGCCCATTAAATTTAGGTGGTAAAGTGGGGCCCCAAGATTTTGGGGGCCCATATCTCAAACACTATGGGTCATACAACTTTTTTATTTGAACCAGTGAAATCAGCACCTGGAAGAATCCCATATATCAATTTTCATCAAAATCTTTTAATTTTTTTGTGCAATTTGTCCTGGAATGCCCCATATCAGAATGGACAAAAACAGCCATACCTCCATGAGGGGCTGCATTGCGGGGGAAAGGGGGGGGGGGGGTTAAGATGAGAACCTACACAGAGAGCACAAGGGACAAATCCCAAATTGGGTCTCCTGAAGGTATATATATATATATATTTATATATATATTATATATATATTATATATATATATTAATATATATATAATATATATTAGGGTGGTCCAAAAGTTAAAGCATCGACTAAGTTCTCTCCACAAGGTTGGTTTATGCCTCTTGGTGTGGACAGTATTTGTGCAAAGTTTCACGTTATTCGGTTAATATTTAGGGGTCGCCCCACTTGCCCCCTTTTTGAAAATTTGGGAAAATATATAGACAACTGAATAACTAAATTTTTTTTTGGTTCTCAAAGAATATGAAAGAAAACAGTAAGACAATAGGACATGATAATGGGTGTATCTTCATTATTTCTTCTGCATCAGTGTCGCCTTGGATGGTATTGGTATCTGTTTTCGTGTGGCGGCTACGAGTTGTAGGAGGTACTGCTTCTGGTCCTCGTTTCATGTCAAAGTGTCATTGTAGCGTTGTGCGAGAGCAATACCTCACTCGGCAGCATCATTGACGACTTTCATCTTTAAGGCGCGATCTCTAAGTTCCCTGTAGTTCTTGTCATTGGCCATTCCCGTGGATTTTTTGAAGTAACTGGCGCGCTTCCCCTTACCTCCAACTTTCAAGGCATCAAAGAGGGTCAATGTCCTTTTCGTGACGAAGGATGCCACATCATTTCAACACCAGCTTCCGCCATGTCGATTCGTCGGGGCAGCCATTCTTTTGGGGATGTTGGAGGTTGAACCATTCTCCTTTTGGTATCAGGATCGATCCTATTATCGAAGAAGGCCAGTCCAATCAGATGCTCTGACAAGTACCACAGGTGGCGTCTTAGAGCTGTCTTCGCCACTTGTGCAGCTCCTCCGTGTGGATATTTTTCCAGAAGATGCAGCATTTTGAGATCATTGAGAGGAGCTTGTGTCCCCATTGGCGCTTCATGCCAGTACTTGACGTAAATCAGACTGACAAATAAAGCCAGCTGAGTCACGTTTCGTTCATCGCGTGCTGTGAGCTTGAATTGATAGTGAAAGAGGTAGATTTTGAGCACATAAATCGCCTTCGCCATCCATCTCGCGTGGTGCATGGGACCCGGAGCTCGGATAAAGAGTTGACCACCAGTCTTTCCCCCCAGGAAGAGCAAAGATAGTTCAAGGAACTCCTTGTAGTCGTCACGAGGTTGGCTTGCCTGAAGAGTGTTAGGTAAGTAAGTGAGCATCTCTTTTCTCATCTCTTGGAGTTGAGGGTTCTCGAACAAGCTGTCCGATGCTGAGACAAATGCTTCGTGGGAGAGAGATGGCCATTCCTTTTGAAATCGCTTAAAAAGGCCTGTTTCAGGACTTCCTGTTGAGCCAAATATTGAGGCAAAGACATCAGCAAGTACGACTTCAAGTATATGATGTCGACAACCGATCCAAACTAGCTCGTGACCCAATGCTTCTTCAATCCTGACACAGGCTCCGCGATGTAAACCCGTGTTTGACGCAGTGGTATCGAAGACGAGACCTCTCACATGCTGTTCCACGTTCCATAATTTCATAGTTTGAAGGCATGCCTGGGCCTGTGCTTCTCCAGTTCCTTGTTTCATCTTTGGGACACAAGCAGCTTCTCCTGTCCATTGAATGTTATAAGGATTGCTATCCGATGCACATTCGTCTTCTTCCCTTCAATGCCAGGGAGAAGCTTTCCGTCCCAATGGAGAAGGACAGGGTCTTCTAGAGAGAATGATTCTAGGTCTTCTCGAGCTGCCTGTTCTCGCCCACTTTCTCTGTAGCGATGAATAGAGCTCCGAGAGCACGTCATCCCAGACAGATCATGCCCCGCGGCCTGTAATACAGCTCCAGTTACGAAAACAGCATTCCAGTCGGAAAGATTGGTGCGATCCATTGCTCCAATGACTTCTGGAGATTGGAAAATGTTCGTAACCTTGTTCTTGGGACGCTTTGGTGCCGGAGCTTCAGACGAAGAAGGAATCGGAACCGATGGTCTATAGTCGTCGTCGTCTTGAGAAAAAAGGGAAGAAGAAGAAGAGGAAAGATCAATTGATGACACTCCTGCTTCTTCCAAATCTTTCTGTGTTGCTTCATGCCTTGCCTTCCTCTTGGCTTCCTTCTCCATTCTGGATCGCTTTCTGTCCTCTGTGTAGTCGTTTCCTTATCAATGCCAGCCATGCTGCAAGAATTGACGTCCTTGCACTGCATGGACAGGAAATTTCGGTCCTCAACGTTGACGATTGTGCTCATGGCATCACTGGTTGCGATGTCAAACAGTTCCTGGATGTCCACTTTGAAGATGTCTTCATTCATTCTATCTGGCACGTTGCCTGGTCCTGTGCTTCTTGAGTGTTTTGTAGCGGTCTAAAAGCTTTGAAAGCTTACGGACACAGGAGTCGATCCGTTGAGTTGGGATCCGCGCTCGGGTCCAGACTTCAATCACCCTCTGGCATGCCTGGTTCAGACTGTCGGAGGTGGTTTGCTTTTGATTGATGTGGTGTGTATTGCCCCAAGAGGAGGGCGTCAAGGCATGTAGGGAGCCTTGACGTGGATAAAGTTCCAGTTGCCATCCCTAGAAGCCAAACTTTTGGAATTGATCGAGTTTGAGCCATCGGACCTACGGAAGAAAAAGTACATTATATAATATATATATTCAGAGTGGGGCGACCTCTAAATATTCACCAATCACGCTGCAATTTTGCACAGACCATGTGGACACTAAATGGACAAAAACCACACTTGTGGAGACTATCTAAGACAATTTTGAAATTTCCCCTATGGATTTGGACCACCCTAATATATATAATATATTATATATATATATATATATATATATATATATATATTGGAAAAAATCTTGGATGAGGAGAACAAAGTCCTCAGAAGTAGGGAGAAGGCCTTGATAATTCCATTGAAGGACAGCAGCCATCAAATGCAAAAAACATAGAAAGGGGTAAGAGACATTATCCCACGAGACTTAAAAGTGTGACCAGAAGAATAAGTAGATGAAAATGGTAGGGGGGCAGGTTAAAGGAGAGGTCATTGAGTGAATGAAAGGTGGAGGGAGTTTGGGTTTCAGGGGGAGTTGGGGAATGCAAGAATGGGGTACAAACCAGGGTGGAGTGAATCCTATTTAGGGGTGGGGATAGAGAAGAAAATGCCATGGGCATCAGAAGGTCAAGGAGGGAGCAGGGTGGAGAAGGAGTGAGAGGGTGGACATCAACTTGAACTTGAAGTTCAGAAGCCACATCACCACCATTAGGAATGGAGGAGGAAAGGGGACAGCCATGAAGGGAAATGGGTGAACCCAGAGGAGATGGCAAAAATACAAAATGAGAATAAACTCCCCTTGAGCAAGTGTCATGATTACAGGGTGATGTTAGAAGACAGTAATGAGGATTGGTTGATAAAGGGTTCTTTCTGAGTGTGTACCAAAGCAACTTGAGAGGCTTGCATTGGAAGACAGATTAGTGATAGGAAGTGACAAGCAATGAGTTGGTGAGTCAAAAGTTAGTACCAGTACTATTGGAAGACAAAAATATTTGTTAGAGTTAGTAAAAGAAAACTCATTATCAGAAAAGAATATAAAAGCAAGATTAGAATTTTTATGTTTACAAACATCTTACCATGACCCATGCAGCATATCAGAAATTGATCTTTACTTAAGGGTGTTCAATGGAAATGGAGTACGAGTACCACAGACCATTGGCAGCAATGAAGAAAATACGATTGTACAAATCATAATGCTTGCTCAGATTTTTACACACTTAGCATTCCAACAAAAATTTTGTTTTCAAGTGAGAAAAGTTTTATTGAGGAAAAGCATGAAAAGAAATGAAATTACTGAGTGTATGCCAATAAAGACAAGTTGAAACAGCGTTAGCATGGCTTTCGAAGGAAAGGTTACATTTCAATGAGCATAATAGTTGTAGTTGCTATTTTCTTTGACAGCAAAACTACTCAAATTCATTTAGGTATAAGAATCAGTTCATAATGTTCCTTCAGGTTATGTTGTTCCACACATCATCTTTCATTGAAGATCAGATACCATAGTTGACTTCAGGCAAAATTGGGTGCTGGCACACTATTATTTAGTCACTATTGATCTTGTATGAGCAAATTGTGGTCTTCTTTAAATCCAATCTTTTGCCACCAAATATGAGAGATTTTATCCTTGTTGACTATTCAGTTTTGGAAAACATGCAAAAGATGGTGTATCATGGAACCAGAATCAACATGCAAGTACTGAAAGGAGGATAGTAACATCCTGGACATATCAATGGCAATTTTCTAGGGATGCAAAGGTCCACAAGTCATTGGTGAAGCAGATGGACATATTAAAACTCTTCCATGAAAACCAAAAAAAATAACTGATCCAACTGCAAGCTGAATGGGAAGCATCTTAGGCTGTAATAAGTCATTGGTAGCAGCAAAGTTCTTGCCTACACTTTAAGTCTTTACAGTCTTGCATTTCTTTACAAATTTTTTTTATAGTTGTGACAAATGTTTTACTATTTTTCACTAGATCTAGACAAGTGATACAAAATTGGATTAAATTGCCCCAGATTATTTATAAACACAAAAGTACTTATGAATCATGCTTTAGAAAGCATTTTTATGCCTCATGATTTTTAAACTATAGATATTTTCATTATAATTAATAGGCAGTGGGTAGTTTTTATTACTACTTGTTTCAGCATGTCTTATTTTTATTTCTCTTTTAGTCATAATTTTTAGTTTTTTAAATGTACAGTCATGCCCAGTATTTCGCATAGGCTATGTTCTTGGAAACCTGTACAAATCACAAAGGCACAAATGGCAAATAGGTTTTATAATGCATTTCAATGAGATAGGGGAACTGTTCACCAATCTGAAATTTTTTTTTTACATAAAATAAAAAAAAAAAATATTATGTATGGTACCAATCAATATGTTACCAATGTACTTACCAAGTGATTATGTTGGAGAACATGAGAAATTTCTTTGTTTACATTTTAAAAAAATGCTGTATAGTGCTTACAAGAAGTCTCACGCCTCTGTCTCATCCCAAGCTAGTCTGTTAGGTATAAAATGGGTGGTCCTTATGGCAGCAGAGGTGTGTTTGGATTGGTGCACATAATTGCTCTAACCCAATCAATGACATCCACATCTATCTTTGTGTTGATCACTATTTATATATAGACATACTGTATATAGATATATATAGAGTAAGCAGGGGATAACATGTCTCAGTCCCAGCTATGGTAGTTGTCTTACAATTAACAGTCCCAAGTGCAAGTTACGTTAACACCTCCACATAAACTACCCTGGACTAAAATAACATACGTGAAGCCCTTAACCACAAACCATTTAAAAGGTGTGATTTAAAAGCTCTCTCTCTCTCTAAATCCTTTTCTCTTAGTGACCTCTTAATACAAACTAATCTATCATATTTTGCAACTTTTTAACTCTGGTAGGATTCAATTCCATTCCTATAGTGTAAGACAGTGGTGCACAAACTTTTTTGATGCGAGGGCCAAGTATATTCTAACTTTTTCATTGAAATGAAAAGACCCTGGGGGACACATTTGGCCCACGGGCCAGGGTTTGTGCATCACTGGTGTAAGAGAGACTTAAAATCATGTGTGTATTATGCCATATGATGTGCATAATAAATCATTTTTAAATAGTTGGAGCATTCAAGGTCATTTGTGATAATCTATAGACTACCCCTCAAGCCCACTCTCAACACTTAGATTCCCCTAAGACACAGGCGTCTTCAAGTAACATGAATGCATAGAGATCTAAGGTGTTAGATTCCATATTATATAATTTATGTGCTAGGTTTAAGAATGCTGGCATTGAAGGATGGAAGGAAGGGACAGTAAAAGCGATAATAGGTTTAATGAAGGAAGTGCAATGAGGATGGAGGTAAGCGTTGCTATGTTGAAGGAAACGAGGTTGGGTGGGGAATTACGAAGGGAGGAGGAAAAGGAGAGAGGGGGCTAAAATGAACGCAGGGATGGGTTAAGGGAGAGGAGAGAAATTCATATGAAATGCTAAACACAAACTCAAATATTTATTTTAATGCCCTAGACCTAGAAAGACAAAGAGCAAAATACCTTAAACTAACAATGAATTGACAGAAACAGAAGAGTCTGGTCTTACACGCACTGATAGGTTTAACGTATGTGGCTAGAGGTCACCACTCAGAATTACCACTACTACCTAAGTCATAATAAGGTTATTTACTATGACAGAGTAGTCATGAGTAGTTATGGAAATAAAATATGATTATACTGTTGATGGCTGACTATATTCAGTTAGGATATAAACTATTGCTGATAATCTTTGGATCCTTGGCTTTTAAGACGACTTTTTTATGCATATGTTCAACAAAATAGGAAATTGCCTAATTACAATGGGTAACAAAATTTGAAAAATTTTCCGTTTGTTGTGATTTTTCTGTCGTTTTTTTAATGATTTTGGGGTGCTGATTCCAAAAATGATATTGGTTTGCTCTATCATCAACCATTTCAAAAATATAGGTTATCATACTTTTCATATGGCAAAGTATATAAAGAAGGCTAACATAAATATTTTCTGAAAATAAAAACTACTGGAAATGAATGTTTATTGAGCCAAAATTGTTTGACAAACCCAAAATTGTGCAAAGGGATAATATATATCATGAGGAGAACCGATAAGAGAATAACAAGCCTTGTTATGCAGTGTGCGTTCCTTAAAAATGCACTGAAGAATGCGACTTCCGCATATGAACATTCTTATCCTTTCTGATCAGCGACCATATGTAGTCTCCCATCATGGAAGCATCCCAATTATAGTTTGGTGCTTTATGGTTGCCTAAAAACCCACAAACCACATTACGGAAAGCACACCAAGCCTCTTTTTCAATCAGAGTCATCTTGGCTTCAAGGTTCTTTGAATTCAACAGCGCCTTGACTTGTGGTCCTACAAAGATGCCAGCCTTGACTTTGGCCTCAGAGAGTTTAGGGAACATGACCAGAATCTGTTGGAAAACTTCCCCTCCAAAATCTAATGCAGTTACAAACTGCTTAATTAGACCCAACTTAATATGGAGACGTGGTAGCAGAACTATGTCAAGCTTCACAAGAAGTTCCCCGAGTACATTGTACTTTCCTGGTTGCAGTCCTTCATGTGGAGGCCACTGAACTGTTTTATAGTGCTCAGTTGAAGCCCTGCTATCCCACAGGCAAAGAAAACATGAATATTTAGTAAACCCTCTTTGTAAACCTAACAGGAAACCAATCATTTTGAAATCACCACACATGTCCCAGTTATACCTGATTTGAGTGAGCAGTTGTTTGACATTTTCATAGTCCTCTTTCATTTGAACAGAATGTGCAACTGGTATAGATAGATATTTGTTCCCATTGTGGAGTAGAACAGCTTTTAAACTCAGAGTTGAACTGTCAATAAACAGGCGCCACTCTGAGGGTATATGTGTTAACCCAATAGCTGTGAATAGACCATTAACCTCGCTACAATAACAGAGAGAACCATTGACATCGTAGAACCTTGCAAACTCTTCATGCTGCTTTCGGTATACAGTGCTCTTGCAGTCTTCTCCAAGCAAATTCCATTCTGAGTCTGGAGGTCAGAAGCTCAGACCCTGATTTTGTCAGACCCAAATCTCTAATTAAGTCATCCAATTCCCTCTGATTTGGAAAGTGAGGGTTTGTACTGAAAGTTACTGTATATCCTTCATCATGACTGTCCTCACCAGCCATCTCAGATGAGCTAGCTGCATCCTCATTTTCAACCTGCAAAGCAAAGAAACAAAATATAGGCATAGCTATATATGTAGAAGAGCATCAGCACTAAGAAAAATTGACACAATGACCCACAGTCTGTAAATACAGAAGGTAAAGTAATGCATAGATACCCGTTCTGGTGGACGTGGTATTGGAAGATCTTCGGTACAGGAGCTATGGACGACGCTATGCTTGGATACTAAGAGTCTGCCTTCCTTTAACTTTCCTGTACTTAGAAACATCTACCATGCAGTAGTAGCAATCACCGTGGTGGCTCTTTGGTTCTCTCCATATTCTGGGTACCGCAAAGGGCATTGCCTTGCGTACTCCCCGCAGCCACCCTTCAAGTGTGGAGCGGCAGCTTCCACAGATCACATGGGGTGCCCAAGGCTTATCTTGGTCACCCATAGGCATACCAAAATAGAGCCGATACGCAATCCAGAACTTGGTGCCTTTCACAATCTTGTGCGATACTTGCTTGGGGCCTATGTAATACCCACAAACGTAGCAGAATACATCCAGCGAGTGTTTACAAGCTCTAGTTGCCATTCTCTTCACCAAACTGTACTACATTAATCATAACCTGCAGATATAGAGCGAAGAGTTATTAAATCTGCAATAGATTACAGATTCCAGAAAAAAGATGTATTCACAACACTGAAATAATGTTTGCAATAAAAAAGGATCAATAACACTCAAATCATCAGCACAGAGAAGCACAGAAACACAGTACCTCAGTGGTGGTAACCATCAGACAAACCTGCTTTCTTTGTGTGCTCACACTTACTGACTTCTCAGACTCTACGCTCTTCTTTATATAGTACAGTGGAAGTTTCGGACAATTTCTAGAGCAAGAAACTGTCAATGAACATCCGGATTGTTCTCAACAATTCCTGATTATTCTGATATTGCTGTGCCCATAACAACATTATACTGGTAAAACATGAAAAATGGATTATCTCTGAAACCATTGATGATACACACAAACCAAGGCCAGATTTGGACTCAGTGCCCACAAATGCATATAAAAACAAAAAATTCTATATAAACAGAATCAGTGTTACAGTGTTATTATTACCATTCGAAGAGTTGGTACTCTTCACAACCGAAATCAATTTCAGAATGGGTGCATGGTATCCTCATTTCCTTTATCGTCCCAGCACACTTCACATAAGCCATTTACACAAGGATGGAAAGGCCATCTGTGCACCACGAGATGACCCAGGCAATGTGGGGAGCAATAGTGACATTGCATGAATATGATGTGCCAATAAGAAAAATATCAAGACAACTAGACATTCATCGAAGCACTGTGGAACGTTGGATTCATCAGTATGAAGCAGAAAACTCAATCGCTACTTTGCTGAGGTCTGGTCCTCCGCATTCAACATCTCAAGAGGAAGATGCTGTGATTGTTAATCATGCCAGAGAGCATCCGTTTGTTCCAGCGACACATATTTACAGAGAGCTGAACCTTCATTGTAGTGCAAATATAGTGAACAACAGACTTCATGAGGCAGGGTATTTTTCTTGCCATCTAGCTATAAAACCTGCATTGACAATTGAGCATAAAGAGGCGCGGATGGGATTTGCCTTGCAATACTTGCTGCAGGAGGAAGAATTCTGGAGAAAAGTTGTGTACTGTGACGAAAAAACATTTTCAACAGATAGTCATGGTTCCTTGCATTGTTGGAGGCAGTGCAGAAAATGCTATGAAGAAGGAAATGTTTTCCCAAGCAAACGTAGTGATCACATCAATCTTGGTATGTGGGGCTGGATGTCTGGCTGTGGTGGGTGTCGAAGAATTGACTCAAGTAGATGGACGCTTTACTGGACAGCAATATTGCCAGATACTGGAAGAGGTACTGCTACCCAGCATTCATGCGTATCTGGTTCCAGCACCGGAACCATTTTACTTAATGGAAGATAACAGTCCCATTCATAGGAGTAACGTTGTGAGAGCGTGGTATGAAGATCACCCAGAGATTATTAATCTAATTCTGCCACCACATTCTCCTGATTTGAATCAGATTGAAAACCTTTGGGCAATAATGATTATCAAATGGGAGCAATGCAATGAAAGAACATTTGAAGCACTTTTAGCTCACACGAGGAATAGTTGGGAGAGCTTACACCAAACACCAAACATTCCCTACAATCTGGCCTCTTCTATGCCTCAACGATTGCAAGAAATTATTGATGCTGGAGGAAGCTATACGAAATACTGATGTTAAAGCCATGATGTAAATGTGTATTGAATATATATTTATGTTAATATAGAATTTTATTATATTTTTATGTTTGACATCTATAAAAGTATATATTGTGACCATGAAAGAACTTTACTTATCCTTAGTTAGAATCTTTTCTTGCAATGTCTATGCTCATGGAGATGATAATATATGCATTGTTGAAACAAACTATGAAAAGGTAATAGTTTCAGGAAAAAAATAAAAACTGGCAACATCAAGGTCATCACATGTTTATGGGAATTGTCATATGATATGCTACCAATAAACTCTTATATACTACTATATACAGTATACTATATTACGTAATAATTACGATGAACAAATCAAATGAAAATTTCTCTGATTCACGGCCCAGCAGTCTTGCTTTAGACTAATAAGATGGAATAGGTTTAACATAGTTCACTTAATAGGTTACCACTTAAAACAATGGATAAACTATCTATTAGTGAGACAACCATGACTTCCTCAAAATGCGAGCATGAGAGAGGTTCACTGAGGAATTTGGTCATTAGATTCTTCACGTAGGATATGTATCACAAAGAACAATATTGACAACAATTACTTAATATCAATAATTGCATTTGAGCAAATAATTTAGACCTGCGTTAAAATAACTTAGGTATCATACCATGATTTGGGATATTTGCCAAATTAGTCATTCTCTATAGTCTACAGCAGGGCTTCTCAAACTTTTTTCACTTACAACCCTTTTGGATCAGACAAATTTTTTCACGACCCTTCACTCAATGTCATAAAAGCAATAGGTACTAACACTGTATATAAATAGTCCTTAGTCATAATTATTTATGAAAAAAATAATATTTTCAAATGTTTCTGCAACCCCCAATAATATTTACGCGACCCCTAGTTTGAGAAGCCCTGGTCTACAGTATATATTGAGATGGTATAATGTAATGCCCAGCTAATATTATGATGACTAGGATTGCTCCATACCATCCCAACATCCCAAAACTTGCTCATTCTGCTTCTTAATCATTCGTATTTTAAACACTAAAATGTAGCAGAAGTGACCTAATAATGGACATCATTGATTGGGTTACAGCAGTTATGTGCACCAATCCAAACACACCTCCGCTGCCATAAGGACCACCCATTTTATACCTAACAGACTAGCTTGGAACGAGACAAAGGCGTGAGACTTCTTGTAAGCACTGTACATTAGGTTTTTCATGTTTATAATTGTTTTATATTTTAATATTTCATATTTATTTATTTATTTATTTACTATATTTTATAAATGTTTTTATAAGAATATGTTTTATTTTTATCCCTGACACTTGTTCTGGGGTAGTCACTTTGGCGCATGTGCTATGCACTGGCTTCTGGAATATTTGTTTGTTTTTCCAATGAATGCCTTCAACCTATAGATGTTGGAGAACTTCAGATAATTTTTTTACATTTTAGGAAAATGTTGTACAATGTGTACATAATATTTTTACACTTTTATACTAGTTTTATATTTTGTTTAAATTTTTTTTATTTAGAACTTACCATTACCATTTAGAATTACCATTCCAGTGAGCAGAACTATGAAGAACTGGCACACAAACATTGAATGGAGCATAAAAAAATCTTTAATGGCACTACGAATGCACAAACCTCAATTGTGTGAACCGGAGGCATGACTATTATTGTTTGATTCATCTTTTTGTTTATTACCTTCAAGAATACTGTACTTTTTTATGGGCTTTACATTCTGCCAATTATAAAGATTATTATTATCACCATATTTCAATTTTATAAATTAGTTAAGAAATACACATCATTAAAATTTTATTAAAGTAGAGGTAGGGGGTAAAATGGCATGTTGTCAAAAACAAGTGATCATAGCCTCATTTTGTGTGAAAATACATGAATATGAAGTTTTGAAAAGGTTTTTTGCTGAAAATTGTGTATACAAAAATTGCACCACAATTTACTGATTTTTAGCATCAAAACAGCGTTAGGGGGGTCAAAATTAAGATTTTTGGAAATACTTACTGTGTGCTTGGGAATGATTAAAGTTCTTGATATATATCTTTGGTAGCAAATAGAATTGTCATTTGTATTATATTTTTGATAAATTTATGCTAGAATTTTAGTCACGCTTGAGTGATTTTGGAGAAAAATTGGCCTGTTCGAGCTCAAAATCCAGACATTTTGTGGTTTTCCAATCATTTATTTACAGAAAATGCAAATTAAAAGCACACCGTTCTTATGACTGATTTTCTATTTCATTTTTTGCACTGCATGCTTGAAAGCTGTCACAATATCATTAATGTTAGTCAAGGCAAATCGGTTGATACAGGAATCAAACTTCCATTCACCTTCAACAACGACATCAAAAATTTGTTCGTGCTGAACTGTCTGAACGTCTTCTTGTGCTGGGTACCACCACCACTTGTTCATGCCCTTCTTCTCACAGCATAAGTGGTCCAAAGTCATTGACTTGTCTGCAATGAACTTGTTATAGGCAATGAACCAGTTGTACTCTCCATTTTTCTCTTCATCCTGCCAAATGACAGCACATAGCTGATTCACCTCCAAGCACATGATTTTGTTGGTGGCAGGGGTGGTGGATGAAGACTTTGAAATAAGTTCCAGCATTTGGCAGTTAGATGCCAAGTTTGCAACTGTAGCAGTTGATACCTCATTGGCATTTGAGTCATCTTCACTCAGCAATATGAGGAGGTTCTCAAGTTTTTCATCGTGAGATATACTGTTTTGACAATATAATTCTGGGCGCTGCAGTTTGTCACTCTTGTGGGTGTGTGAATAGTATGCCATCTCAGTTTTCACTATAAATTCTGCTTGACTTGGCCTCATCTGAAGAGTTTGCATTAACTCTTCAGGTGTTGTACATGGCCCTGTCCAAGTTTTGCAGTTTGTGAGAAGCTTTTTTGTGTGGTCACTGGCATTTCTCTTTTTAGCCATTTTGAGCTCGATTCGAGCCTTTAGCTTTGTTTTTTGAGCGTTGTTCCAGCTTTTTTCTCGATCCAGTAACACTTTCGTGATTCTTTTAGTGCTGCTTTGCACTGGGCCCTGCCGTGCTTTATACAGGCACAAATCGTTTCTCAATGATTTAGCAGTGATTTTTTGTTTCGACACTTTGCAGCTTTTGCTGCCCTCTTGTCGAACACAGCCAGGTTTCGTTCAGCAGCAAGATTGTTCGTTGGTAAACCCAAGAGTTGCGAGTCTGGCAAGCTGGAGATATCGCTTGCTCGTAAGCTTTGGTTTACATGTGCAAATCCATATTCTCTCCCACATTGAAGCTTAATGCCTTCAGCTGCTGCTACACACATTTTCTCAAGTATGTGGAGACTTAAGGCATCCTGCGGTTTCTGTACCTGTATGCCACGTACATTAATGACATATGCTTGGTGTGGATAGCTTTCCTTGGCAGAGCTCTTCATAAAGTCTAGGCAAAATGCAAACCAGGTCAGATTGTGTACTTATTTCTACCATGTGCAGAAATGGGAAAGTAACATGGTGGTTGAAGTAGGCCAGACATTGCAATTCTGTGTAGAAGAGCTCACTTGCCATGTACAAGCGGCAGGCTTCCGCAAGCTGGTTGGTGCTGTTGCTTTCATCCAGAAGCATTTGCAAAATGGCATAAGCTTCCACGATTACTGCTGCTGCTGCTTTACCAAGCTTGGCAAATCTCCGCTGTTGGTACAGAAACATACGCTTCGCACAGCCTTCTCTTTCGCATATATAATCAAACTCATCTGCTAATGAGCATGCCTTGCCTGATTTGTCTCTTGAGACGAGTGTGACAAAAGCAGTGATCCCGCATTCGATAGTAGTCTTTTTCCCTCGGAAAAAAGATTTCAGCGAAGGATTGATGTTCTCAAATGTCTCTTTGTTTCACAGACACCTCAATCTTGCTGAGTACATCCAAATTTGTTGCATCAAGTTTTTCCACAGTGTGGCTCTTGCATAGAAGATGGATGGGCTGATAGTTGCTCTGAATCGCTGCTGCAATGCACCACTCACCAATTTCTGTATTCTAAACAAAAAAGATAGAATAAATATGTAAATTATCTGAAATATAGAACTGTACAAAGGTTAATATCTCATGTGAAGAGCAGCAGAACATTCAATAATATGTTATTAAATAAGTTTTTATGTTATAAGACTTAGTTTTCAAGCGGTTTAGCTATAAAATTGCAAACATACTAAAAAATGGTGGTTTTCGAGTAAATTTGAGTGCAATTTTTGTATATAAGCCAAAACCAATTTTTTTTGCTTGAATCATGTTATTGGCATGAAAAGCTGTCATTTGAGCCTATGATCACTCAAATCTGACTTAATTTTTTTAGATCATTTAGAAACCATGACCAAGTCAAGGGGGTTTCTTGCACATTTCTGGCTTAATTTTATTACTTTCTTTTTGAGGAATTTCAAATAAATTATCTTTACTTGTATGTTTATCTTCTCCAGAACAGCACCAGACTCATCTAGGGTTGAGTTGGAGATGAAAGTTTGAGAGAGTTCAGATTTGTCAGAAGAGATGGCAACTGAGCCATTGGAATGGAAGAGAGGAGTGAAAGTAGTGGTATTAGTAGTCAAGTTGTTGGAGAGGTTCTTGGCTAGATGCTAGAAAGAGCAAAACAAATTAGAATTTGATAGGTTTCCACATTTTTGCCTGATAAAGGGATTTTTAGTGAGTCAAAGAACAGATTTTGCAAGATTCTGGGTAGAAATATAAGCAAAGTTAGAGTCAGGAGAGTTGGTTGGTGATAGTACCTTCTGGAAGCCTCCTCTGTGTTAGGGATAGCATTAGAACAAATAAAGTTAAACCGATGGTTTTTTTTTGCAATAGTAGTAGGAATAGAAAGAATATGGAATGTATGCCTCCTTGTCTGAGAGAATCACCACACAATGCGCTCAGCACACTCAAAAGGGTCTTGGCCAAGGAAGCAGTAATCATTCTATGGGAAATCAGAGTACTGCCTAAAGGCCTCCCACTCAGCAGTACCAATGTGCCAAAGATGTCTTCTCTTGGGAGGATCCAAAGGCCAAATTGGAGCAAGAGGACAGGAAACAGCTACAAGATTGTGGTTGGAGGAACCCAATGGAGAAAAAAGCTCAATAGACTAAGAAGGGTGAGAGGTGAGAAATAAATCCAAAATGTTGGACCTATCTCCAAGGCAGTTGAGGATACAAGTAGGGTGCTGTACAATCTGCTCTAGGTCATCCAGGATAGAAAAGTTGTAAGCTAGTTCACCAGTGGATGTTAGTGAAATGGGAAAACCAAAAGGTGGTGATGAATATTGAAATCTCCTAAAATAGAGATTTCAGCAAAAGAAGAATGGAATAGAATGTACTCCACTTTGAAAGTAATGTAGTTAAAGAAATTTGGGTAGTTGGTAAAATTAGGAGAAAGGTGGACAATGCAGATGTATTAGTTTGAGATTGGCATGTAAGCTGTAGCCAGAGGGTATAGAATTTGAACAATTCAAGTTTTGGAATAGGAGAACAAGTTGGGTTATTGCATATACACAACATCCACCTTTGGAATGAAATTGAGTATAGAAAAGTAGGAGGGTACAGAAAAGGGGTTGTCAGTCATCCCAGACCAAGTTTCAGTGAGGAAGAGGAGGTTTGGAGGAGGAGAGGTGGTGTTCAACAGATTGAAAAATATGAGGAAAGGCCACAAATGTTGCAGAAGTTTGTAAAAAGTGAATCAAGCAGAGGCCAGAACATTTCAAATGAGTAGCAGCAAATCCAGCCCTGCTGCCCAGATCTGCATTTCCAGTATCAACAGCAGGGGAGCCATAAGTGGGGGTAATTATGGCTTATGGTCCCTTCCCCAGTGGACTCTAAGGCTCTTGAAAGTCCTTTTTATTTTATTTTGAAAACTAAACAAAGTTCTTTTACTGCCAGTCATTTTGATTTGTGAAAGTTTCCACATGAAAATGTCGCAAATTAATGAAAATAAGTGGTCACAAGACATGACAAAATGCTTTCTTGAAATATACAAACAATATAACTGTTTATGGGACAGTAGACTGAATGACTATAAAGACATGGATAAATGAGAAGCTGCTCTAAAAAGTGTTGCCTTGGCTATGGAAGAATATATACACACCTCGTTTTGATATTGTGGGTGTAAAGGCTAAAGTAAGAAGCATACGCAATGCATACACACTTGAGCTTCATGAAGTGATGAAATCTAAAAAAAGTGGTGCATCAACCGACGACATATCAGGTCATCCCATAAGTAATGTCGTTTTTTAGATCGGAATTTGAAGGAAAAAAAAACTGAACTGAAACTTTTTAATCTAGTATATATTTTCCATTGGAATCAATGACACTCTGCCAACATCCTACAAGCTTTTCAATGCCATGTTTATAAAATTCAGGCAGTTTTGAGGCAAAAAACGTACAAAGACTGGTGTGCACTGTGCAGGTCATCTAAAGAAGTACAGGTAGTTCCTGCCTTTACGAAGTAATTCATTCTGATCCCTCTTTTGTAAAGTGAGAATTCATAAAGTGAGAACTCATTTCCCATAGACGCAATGTAATAAACATGTGTTCCGTTCCTGACAATTAATTTTTCCCATTGAAAACCTTAATAATGTTAAATAAAGGATAATAAAACAATAACTAATGTATTAGCAATGATTTATTTACAATACAAAATGAAAACATAGCAAAGAAATATACATTGTAGGTACAGTAATACAGTAATACATATTTAAAACTTGTTTAATCATCATCATCCTCAATGACTAAATATGCTGCACTCATTGAAGGTTTCACCGCACAGTCCACCCTTGATGGTCCAGCGCTTGTTGAAGGCTGCGCCACACTCGATGCTTCAGTAATCGTTGTAGGCTCCACAATCGTTGAAGGTTCCGCCGCACTCGATGAAGGTTCCACCGCACTCGTTTTTCGTTCGTTAGAGGCAGAACTAGTTGCAGTACCTTTCTGTAGAAATGCTGTGATAGTGGTTTGCTTCCAAGAGTCTTTTCTTTTCTTTATAAATTTCCCGATAGCAGGCATAAGCATTTTTTAAATCTTTAGCAACTTTGGTAGTTCTCTCAAAGCTAGAATCTTGTGACTCAAAAATTTCAATTGCCTTTTCGATGTGTTGAAATGCTTCATCAAGGCCTTTAAGAGTGAAAGAACAAACAGGAGTTTCAGTTGCAATATCTTCTTCCTCTTCAGCTTTCTCTTGCTCTTCTATTTCTAAGAGGTCTTCATTCGTGAGTTCTTCCTTGTGTGCTTCAAGAAGATCATTTACATCAGTTGCAGAGACTTCCAGTTCCAATCTATTAGCAATAGTAACGATCGCTTCTGTATCCTGCTGTACAATCTCTGCTGATTCTTCAAACCCTTCAAAATTATTAAAAACTGAGGGCAGAGTTTCTTCCAAACACCTTTCATGTTAGTCTCTGTAATTCTGTTCCAGGCATATTTCGTAATTTTTATTGCATCTAAAATATTAAGTGATTCTTTCCAAAATTCTTTAAGAGTTGGACCTCCCTCCTTATCAGTTGCTTTAATTAACATTTCAAATGTCTGGCGAAGGTAATGCGCTTTAAATGTTGCGATAACACCCTGGTCCATTGGTTGCAAAATGGAAGTTGTATTTGGTGGCAAGAACATTATTTTAACATTAGGGTGGTGATGTTGAAGAGAGGGTGGATGCCCAGGTACATTATCTAAAAGCAGAATCACACGAAAAGGAATGTTTTTATCTTCACAATATTTTTTCATTCAGGCACAAAATAATGTGAAAACCAATCTTCAAATAGCGAAGCAGTAACCCAACCTTTCTTATTGGCTTTCCATATGACTGGAAGTGTAGCTTTAACAATTCCTTTAAGTGCCCTTGGATTTTCAGCACGATGCACCATCATGGGTTTTAACTTGCAGTCACCAGCTGCATTCCCACCAAGCAATAAAGTTAGCCGATCTTTCACTGCTTTAAAACTGGGCATTGACGATTCTTCTTTCGCAATGTAGCTTCTTGATGGCATGCGCTTCCAAAAGAGCACGGTTTCATCAACATTGAAAACTTGTGATGGCGAGTAATTTCCTCTTCCAATATTTCTTCCAGTTTTTTAGGAAATAATTTTGCCACTTCAGTATCAGCACTCGCAGATTCTCCTAGGATTTTGATGTTATGCCAACCAGCTCTTTTTTTGTACCGATCAAACCACCCACTGCTTGCAGAAAAAGTTTCTTCACAGTCGTCTCCTTTTTTTTCTTTAAGCATCTTAAAAAGTGATAAAGCTTTTGCACAAATGGTAGCATACATAATAGGCATATGGAGCCATCCAGTCTGATCACTTATCCATGCAGTTAAAAGTTCTTCCATATGAGGAATAAGGCTTTCATTTTCTTTTTTACGTATCCAAGTAGATTGCAGTGATTGTGCATTTTTTACTTCCTTTAAATATTTATCTTTGTCTTTCAAAATCGTACTCACAGTTGAGGCACTTAGCGAATATTTGGCAGCTAAATCTTTACCGGTCTTTCCAGCCTCATGGTCCATTATGATGTTATATTTTGTTTCTAATGTAATGGCTTTTCACCATTTCTTGTTATCATTATTCACTGTACAGTGGAACCTCAATATACGAACTTAATCCATTCCCGAGGGTTGTTCTGATATCGAATTGTTCGTATATTGAATCAATTTTTCCTATAAGAAATAATGTAAATTGGATTAATCCGTTCCAGACCCCCAAAAGTTACCCCTTACGAAACATTTTTAAGTCAAAATATTGGTTAATTAAACCTGTGCAATAAGACTTACATGCATAAAATCATACATGAAACCTGTAACAACAATAAATAATGCAATATTATACAAATAAATGAAAATTTAACCTGAACTTTACCTTTGCTGAGGAGTGATGATGGCCTAAGTGGAAGCTGGAGAGGAAGGTGGGGTGGAGGAGGGAGATTATTGTTTGGAAGGGGAGTTCTGTCTCTTTTCCGCCTCTTTGCAGTAGCACTAGAAGATGCTGGGGATTCACTAGCACTTGATTTTTTTTCTTTGGTAAAGAACTTGTCCAATGTTGTCTGTGTCTGCCTACTCTTCAAAATATTTCTAAAGTATGCAATCACATTGTCATTGAACAAATTGATGCTACTATTCACTACAGCAATGTTAGGGTGCCATTTCTCCACCATGCTCTGTTTTAGCCCAATGAAAACACAATTCCTTAATGTCTGCAGTGGAAATGTTGCCCTTACTCATCCCTCCTCCTCTGAAGAAAGTTCCTCAGCCACTTCTTCTTGCTGCTCCTTCTGAAGGTCTTGCAGTTTTCTGTGGTGAGCTCCTTCCTGTGATCCTCCACCAACTCCTCGACATCCTCATTGTCCACATCCAATCCCATGGACTTGCCCAGAGACACGATTTCATCAACCACAGGCTCTGCCCCAAAACCTTCAGTCTCTGCCTGTCACACAGTCTGGCCACAGTTTCTTTCAGGCAGAGTTCATTGTCCTCAAAGAAACTTCCCCCCATGCTTTATCTATTATCCTCAAACAATGGAGGATATTGAAGTGATTCTTCCAAAAGTCCCTGAGGGTAAGTTCTGTGTCAGAGGTCACTTCAAAGCACCTTTGAAACAGGGCTTTTGTGTAAATTTTCTTAAAATTAGAAATGACCTGCTGATCCATGGGTTGGATTAGAGGAGTGGTGTTAGGGGGTAAAAATTTCACTTTAATGAAGCTGTATTCACCCGCCAAATCATCCTCCAAGCCTGGGGGGTGAGCAGGAGCATTGTCCATGACCAACAGCACCCTTAATGGTAAATTGTTTTTCTCAAGATAGTCTTTCACACTTGGGGCAAACACTTCATGAATCCACTCAATAAAAAACTGCCTTGTTACCCGAGCCTTACTATTAGCCCTCCACATCACACTTAGTTTACTTTTTATCACATTATTTTTTTTAAACACACTGGGATTTCCAGAATGGTACACAAGCAACGGTTTAATTTTGCAGTCCCCACTAGCATTACTGCACAACAAGATGTTAGCCAGTCTTTCATCGGCTTGTGTCCTGGTAATGCTCTCTTCTTGGGTGATATAGGTTCTCTTAGGCATTTTTTTCCAGAAGAGGCCTGTCTCATCGCAATTAAAAACTTGTTGAGGGATAAATCCCTGTGTCTACATAGTTTTTGAATTCATCAACAAATTTTTTAGCCTCTTCTTGGTTAGAACTGGCAGCATCCCCATGCCTTACTACACTATGAATCCCAGTTCTCTTTTTAAATCTATCAAACCAGCCACTACTTGCCTTAAAATCATCACTGGTTCCAGGTGTGTCTCGCTTAAGTTCACTGTGTAACTGCTTTGCTTTTTCAGATTATTGTTTCTGAAACACTATCACCAGCCAATTGTTTTTCATAAATCCACACTAACAAAAGTTTTTCCATGTCTTCAGACAATATTGTCTGTGAACTTTTTGTAGCAAGAATTTTAACTCCTCTCGCCACATCAGCCCCTTTGATTGCGTCTTTATTTTTAAGTATGGTACATATGGTAGATTTCGCCATGCCATATTCAGTGGCGAGGTCCGAAATACGTGTTCCGCTTTCCCACTTTGAAATAAGTTCTTTTTTTAATTCAATTGTGGTTCTCACAGCTTTCCTTTTAGGTTTTTTTTCTTCACTACACTTCTTTGGGGCCATGGTCACTTAATTTTAATAATAATATAAAAATGACACCAAAGAATAACGGTGGATTCACAAGATTCACAAACGTTTCATGGAGCTAAAAAAAAATGATGCACACCGAACGCTGGCTGGAGAGAAACTGACCGGCTTCTTTCGGTTCGGATATGAGGGAATGGTTCGTATACAAGGACAATTTTTTCTCGAAAAAGTTGTTCATATACCGATTTGTTCGAATAGAGATGCGTTCATATATTGAGGTTCCACTGTATTATCCTTTCATTTTGGCGGCATAATAAATTAATTAAGAGGGGCGTACAGAACTGGAAATTGGAATCTGTCTGCCTGAACGCATAAACACACGCACAGAAGTACAGCTTGGTGCGACGTTTGAAATAACTCTCATAGTCCGGATAGATTTTTTTGATATTATATCATTTTTAAAAAATTCGTAAAGCCGAGCCGGGAATTCGTAAAATGGAAACTACCTGTATACTGTTTTTCATCAAGATAGTTTTGCAGACTCCTGAAGAGATGATAATCTGAAGGCACAAGGTCTGGAGAATATGGAGGATGTGGAAGTTTTTCCCACCCAAGCTCCTCAATTTTTGCAGAAGTGATCCGAGCAGTATGAGGACATGCGTTGTCATGGTGGAAAACGATTCCTTTCCGATTAACCAAAGAAGGTCTCTTTTCTTTTAGTGCAGTGTTCAATCGATCCAGTTGTTGACAGTAGACTTGAGTGGTGATTGTTTGGTTGTGTGGTAAGGTTTCAAAGTGTATTACACCACCTTTATCCCACCAAACACTAAGCAACACCTTCCAAGGGTGAAGATTTGGTTTTGGCTGTGGTGTCGCTGGTTCTCCGGCACAAACCCAGTCAACGGCGCTTAACATTCTGGTACAGTATGCACTTTTCATCACCAGTCACTAAACAGTGCAAAAATGGATCTTGGAGTTCACATGAAGAGCTGTGCTAATGTTTACCCGCACCCTCAGATTGTCGACCGACAATTCATGTGGCATCCATTTTCCTAACTTAGGCACTTTCCCGAGTTGTTGCAAATGTCGATGGATGGTGGGTGGGGATGAATTGAGTTTCTGGGCCAATTCTTCGACAGTTGTTGAACTGTCTTCTTCGAGTGTGGCTAACAGCAGGTAATCATCAAACTCAGCAGGGCATCCAGAGTGTGCTGCATCTGTCAAACAGCAGTCACCATTCCTAAACTTTTGAAAACATCTTTGACATTTCCTCACATGCAGAATATCATTGCCATAAACATCCTGAATGTTTCGCATTGCTTCAGTAGCACTATTCCCTTTTTTGAACTCATAAAGCATTATATGCCTGATATACTCTTCTGATACTGCCATGTTTATGTGGGGTTCACATAAAGCAAAACACACATCTTCACTGGTCAAGGTCTGTAAAGTATGTAGCAAAACACGATAGATCTCCTCTTAGATATAACCTTCAGAAAATCTATGCTTAAACCAAGTAGGACTAGTTTAAACTTAATCTATTGTAAAAAATGACATTACTTATGGGATGACCTGATATATAAACCAAGTGTTAACTGGTACATAACTGCTGACAGATTTTTAAGAAATATAGTGCAAACAAGGGAAAGGAAAACTAATATTGTAAGTATTATATTCAATATCCATATAAATTTATATATAGGCACAAAAGATTATTATGCATTAATTATAACTATTTTAATTTTAACTCAGACTTCTTTGAAAAAATATATATATATATATATAATTACATTTATTACTGTAAAAGCAATATATGTCATAATACTAAAACAAAGAAAATAGTAGTATAAAATTCACTTATATAATAAAATTGAAAATTGACTGACTATACAGTGTATACACATATCAATATGTTATGAGAACATAAAATCGTAAACTTAATAAAACTGTATGAAAGTATTTTTCATGTCCATTAATTTATTCATTAATCATATCCATTTGCCAAGGTACAGCTCCTTCTGCTGTAAAGAATCTTGTGTATGCTTGTCTAATTTGTGAGGCCTCCCTTGAATAGTTGTTACTTCCAGTATTTCTAATATCCATTAACCCTGAGTGTGTGCCCAACTCATGCCATGTTCCTGGAATGATTTTTCCACCTTCAAAATCTTCGTGGTCGGGATAATCACATGGGGTGTATTCAGATGCTGATGTAATGCGTAGCCAGTTGTGAAGGGCACACGTTGCTAAAATAACTTTTTCCACTTTGTAGGCAACAAAGCTATGGGTTTTTCAAATATTCTAAATCTAGTAGCCATAATGCCAAAAGCATTTTCTATGATACATCTTACATGAGAAAGACGATAATTGAATATTTTCTCTTCTAAACGTAACTCATGACTTTGTGAATACAGTTTTAAAAGGTATGTTTTCAGAGGAAATGCATCATCTCCTACAAATATAATGTTTTCTGGTTTCTCAAGTAAATCATGTTCAACTGCATCTTTTAATTGTGAATTTCCAAAGATACCTACATCTGAAGATCTGCCATTAGCACCAACATCGATAGTGAAAGCAGTAGTTACTGTCCACTAAAGCTAATAAAATGACACTGAATGATCCTTTGTAGTTGAAGAAAAAAGAACCACTTTTAGAAGGGCATTTTATTAATATGTGTTTCCCATCTATTGCCCCACCATGTCCAGGAAAATCCCATCGACTTGCAAAGCCTCTTTCAATGTCCATCCATTCCTCCTGTGAACTGGGGATCTGAAACAATATAAAAAATCATTTTAGTACTGATTTCTGAAGTTGTTAAAACTATTCCACAGGTTAATGATAATTTCACTCAAAATATTAGTTTCAAAAGGGTTTCATGGTGCTTGATATAGCATATTGCTTATGAGTTATTATTATTACTATTAAGTAAATTTTTTAAGCCCTTTCTAGTTGGTGAAATATTTATTTTTTAAATTATATTTCACCAACGAGAAAAGGCTTCAAAAAATTACTTAAAAACAAAAGCTGATATTGACTTTCTAATATTATTATTTTTTTCTTTCTTTAATTTACTGCCAATTCATACCTACAGAAAGCAGTACATATCTCGGCAAGGCAGTGGGTGGGTGGTGTTACTGAGTTAGGGGTGGTAGACTATGGGGGTGAGTAAAGGTGTTACTGGATGGTGGGTATGAGGGGCATCTTCTTAGACGCAATGGAGCAGATGGGATTGAGTAAGAGGAAAATCACTTCTGTTGAAAAGTGGGGGCCTTCGGCGAGTATGGAGCGTAGATGGTAGGGTATGGGATTTTCGGACAAGAGGAAAACACCTGCAATGAGGAGTGGACAGGTTTGGACATTCCACCAGGTGTATGACAGTGATAGGGGCAGTGTTGGGCACCATTAACCAAAAAGTTAACTTCGATAACGATAATCCGTTAACCCCAATTTTTAACTCCGATAATGATAATCCGATAATTTTACTACAAAGTTAATGAAAGTTAAAGATAATCCATTAACGATAACTTTCTTTACTAACATTTAAAAAAATCAAGGAAAAAAGCTTTAAAACCCATAGAAAATGTTTATTTACCGTATGCAAAATCCAACAATAAATAGGTATTTAACTATTTTTATCAAGTTTTGCAACTTTTTTGCTTCTTTTTTTTTTATTTTTAATAAAAAATGTACTGATTACATGTTTTGAAACCCTTGTAACCACTAACCATTAACTAAATTTTAATTTATCAGAGAATTATTATGGCGGGAACTGAAAGGTAAAATTAAATTTTAGGCACATTTATTAAAGACTATGACACAATGTGCTGGTTGCCCTTCAGAAAGGCCAACTTCTCAAAGTTAGGCCCAACTGCCAGTCTTGACCTCTTGGGCCTCCCCAACCTCCCCTTGCGAGATCTGGAAGCAGACTGAAGTTATGGCGGTTTGAATTCATTCGCGGAGCGGTGATCTTCCGTGAATGACTCCTCGCAGTTAACGTGTTAATGGACTTTAACAGACTAAATATTGAGTTATCGGAAGTTAACTGGTCCGATAACGATAAATGGAAATTAACTTCCGTTAATAGTCCGTTAAAAAAAGTTAACTTCATTAATTAACTGTTATCGGATTAACGCTTTAGTGCCCAACACTGGATAGGGGCATGGCAGGTAGGGCAGAGTGGGGCTGGCGATTTCACCATAAGGTGTCCATGGGTGATGCGGGTGTGGCCTACGCAGAGATGGGCTAGAATTACTTCTTTATGGCAGGACTGGTGGAATGAGGAGGCCCAGTATCCTATTTGTGGTTTGATCCTGTAGAGTTTATTTTGTGTGGCTGGTCCCATTCCTGTTGCCATATGGAGCAGAAGTGGGAGTGGAGAGTCAGGAAGAAGTCGGAGAAGGGGAGGGGAGGAGGCCGGCAGTGAGCAGGCCATCTTTCCCATGCAGTCCGCCTCCTCGTTACCCTGGATGCCGACATGAGCCAGGACCCAGCAGAAGGCGACTGTCTTGTGTCAGGAGGCCGTTAAAAAGTGGAAGGTTTGCTGGATGGTACAGACAAGTGGGTGAGGAGGGTTAAATCTTTCTAGGGAGAGAAGTGTGCTTTGGGAATTTGAATAAATGGCAAAGAAGCTGGCAGAGTGGGTGCACACAATATCGAGGGCCTCCGTAATCGTGAAAAGTTCCACCGAGAAAATGGAGGCCTCGCAGGGTAGGCTGATGCCTAGGGAAAGCAGCTGGGAGAGAATCACCATTGAGGAGGCTGCACCAGCCTCCAAGCGGGAACCATCTGTATAAATGGCAACTGCGTCTGGGTGTTGGGTTGCATGTTCATAGAAGAGTGACCTGTATACCGTGGCGCTCGTGGTATTGTTTGGTAGGACACACAGGTCCCTGCAGAACTTGATAGGGGTGAGGAGCTAGGGGGGCTAGATGCTGTATGAAATGGGGATATGAAAAAACTATATAGGGATATGGGTTGATAGCCTGATACCCTCATCCGTTGGAAATTTCTAGCAGATTTGAGTGGAGAGTTACCGACAAAATCCCTGTGTTTTTTTGTTAGAGAGCTATGTATACGTAGGTCTTTAAAGGACCTCTTTATATTTAATTGTTTACAGTTTAATTGTTTAAATGTTTACAGTAATTTTAGCGTCGGGATTTTAGATGCCTATATGTGAACGAAAAGAAATTGTCCCACCTTATTTTTTGCTGGGTCTTAGTTTGCTTTGATGTAGGGCGTCACGATCTTTTTCGGTGTAGGGCCGCCACGATGGAGCTATGTGATGAGTTAACTTGATGTAATTAATATAGGCAGTTACTATATAAACACTTGAAGGTATAGGCCTATCCTTTTTATAGTTATTAAGTTTATTATAAGGAATTCACTCAGAACTTTAGGGAAGACAAAAGCACATCTTCCCTGTTTAAAGCGTTCGCTGTACAATTAAACAGCTCTGAGAGCCGCTCCTATTTGCATTGTATTTTTCATTATTTGCTGATCTGGCAAAGTTTTGTTTGGTCTACTTCTCTCTTGAAGACTAAACAATAAATTGGGTTTTCTTGTTGCTATGCGAGGCTCGATGCCTACATATCGGTTCTTTGTACGTATGGCAATTATTTCATTCCCAATAGGCTATGTTGCCAATCCTGAGTCAATTTTGTATAGATATATTTAATTCAATTAATTAATAATTTATAATTAATTATGAAATAAAGGTACCACATATGATACCATGTTGTGAGCACGTATTGTTTTTCCATATACTGAGGAGGGGGGGGCAGAGAAAAATTTGTATGTTATAGATCAAATTTTTTGACAAACTGTGTAAAACATGTAAAAATGGATTAAAAGAATGAAGTAGGAATTTAGGAAGAGAAAGGTTACTCAAGACCTATTTAAATATAAAAGTTCAAGAAGCTAGCTTCTCAAGTTTAGTTAAAGTTATGTCAATCAGTTTGACTCCCTTTAGGTATAGGAAATTTATGGAATTAAAGTAAAGTTATTAAGCATTTTAACTTTGCTCAATTTGTGTAGGGTTTATAAGCCACCAGTCTTAATTTTTTCTTGTAAAAGTTTTTTGGCTTTCAAAGCAGTCTTTCTTTGAGGCCTGTCTGGTTTAGTCTGAGTTACATCAGGTACATTGAGAGATTCCTCCCCAATAGTATCCTGATCCATCCTTTGGGGTAATGGTTCTAATTTAGCCCCCCACTCCAAAGGATATAGTAATGTGATATCTCTGGTGGTTTCACCAGTTGCTGTTTTCAGTTTTACAATCCTGGTAATTTCGTCTTCACCAATTTTGAGTTCCAAGACTTTTCCCATTGACCAATGTTGTCTTGGTGACTTGTCATGTATAAACACAATGTCCCCAATTTTGACTGAATCATTCCAATTTTGTTTTGTTAATTGTTTATGTCTTTCTCTAAGACTTCTTAAGTATTCTTCTCTCCATTGTTATAAATTGAGTTTTGATTTGTGTCAAATGTTAGTATTTTGTGTTGAGTTCTTTGTGTCCTATTATGTTCATATTCTGATAACATGTTTACTGTTTCTCCCTTAATTAGGTGGTTTGGTGTGAGAGGTTCTGGCTCATTAATACCATCTCCCACATAAGTTAATGGTCTGTTGTTGACAACATTTTCAATTTCTGATAGAATAGTCATGAGTTCAAAAAGTTGTAGATGTTAGGTCCCAATAGTCTTTTTAAGGCAGTTCTTTACAGTCTGTATGTTTCTTTCCCAAATGGAACCATACCATGGTGTATTAACAGCAATGTACTTCCAGGTTATATTGAGTTTGATTAAATGAGTTTGTACTGTTTCACTGTCACAAATCTGATGAATAATTCTTTCACCAGATTTGAAGTATGTAGCATTGTCTGACCATATAGTTTTGGGTACAGAATTGTGTGCACAAAGTCGTCTGAAAGCAGCAATAAAAGCTTCTGCTGTTAGATCTTCTACTATGTCTAGACATATGGCACGTGTGGCAGCACAGGTGAAGAGTACAATGTACACTTTGTATTCCTTTGAATCCATTTTATCTCCAAAACTCACATTTACTGTTCCAGTGTAGTCAATACCTGTGGTTTCAAATGGCCGAGTAAATGTTACTCATTCCATAGGTAGGTCTGGAGGGCTTGGGGTCTTAAAGGGTCGTGAATGGATACGTTTACAAGGAATGCATGTGTTTAAAATTTTCTTTGTTTCAGTTCTTCCCTTTGGTAGCCAGTAAGTTTTTCTCAGCTCCGTCAGGGTTTGTGGGACCCCCATGTGGTGTATTTTGTTGTGGGTATCCCTGATGATGAGATTTGTGAAGTGATTCCTCCTCGGAAGAAGAATTGGGTGCTTAGAGTTGTAAGTCAAAGTTGACTTATTAAACCTTCCTTTACACCTTATCAGACCCTCTGTATCCAGGTACAGATTCAGATCCATGACAAGTGAAGGAATTCCTTTGTTTAATGTGTCACTGGACCTAAGATACTTCAACCCCTTGTCAAATTCTGAAGCTTGTATCTGTTTGAGTCAGTGTTTTGTTGCAGTTTCTGTTAAGTTAGAAAAAGCCTTCTGAGGACAGTGTTTAAGAAGGTAGCTATTGAAAAAACTTGCAGCAATAGACTGTAATTCTCAAGAGTTTGTTGAGATCTGAATAATGTTTATAGTCAAATATAGGTTTGTCCTCGGTGATCTTTTCAGTTGTTGTAGAGTTGAGTGTGAGGTTAACTACTTTGGCTGGCCAAAGATCCTCACATGTTAGCCATTCAGGCCCTTCATACCAGATTTTATTTGTTTTCAACAGTTTGTAAGAGAGCCCTCTTGTCAAAAAGTCTGCAGGATTCTGTTTTGTTTGTATGTACCTAAATTTGATACCAAGGGATGTGTTTGCAGTTTTGATTTCTGTTAGTCTGTTTTTCACAAATATGTTTTTGCAAGAAGTTGTATCTGTGTTGGTAACCCATGTTAGACAAATTTGACTCTCTGTCCATAAGTTAATGTCTGTTATGTCAACTTCTTTATACACTTGTGTGAGAGAGAGTGCTGTTTTGACTCCCAATGAGACAGCCAATAATTAAAGTTGTGGTACAGTTTTCTTTTGGTTTAAGGGTGCCACTTTTGCCTTTGAATAAACCAAGTTACTTTCATTTTCACTTGTTAAATAGGCACAACACCCATAAGCTTGTGTGCTGGCATCTGTAAAAATGTGTAGTGTTTGAGATTTCAATCTGTAGCCAGCACATCTTGGTACATAGATGTCTTGAACTTTGTTTAAGTCTGCAGCTAATTTTTTCCAATTTCCACTGAAAGTGGTTCATCCCAATCAATTTTCTTTTTCCATAAGTCTTGCAAAAGGATTTTGGATCTTATGGTTACTGGTAAATATAATCCAATGGGGTCAAAAATTTTGGATGATTCTGAAAGCACTTGTCTTTTTGTATTGGCATTTGGATTTAAGTTATAACTCTTTGTGCAAAGAGTGTCATCATGTTCGGAATTCTCTTTTAAAAACCAAAGCATTCCAAGAGTTTTTGTGTAATTGTTTGGTTCAATGTTCCCATTATTGTCTTTTGTTAGTTGTTCATTTAATTTAGGAGAATTAGAAACCCACTCTCTCAGTCCAAAATTTCCTTGCTTCATTATGGGTTGTGACATTTGATAAATTTCAAGCAATTCCTCTTCAGTTACAATGGATGAGTCTTCTCTGTAAACTCCCCTGTGTGTTAAATAATGACAACCTCATTTTTTAAAGGGTTCATCAGTAACTTCTTCAATGAAGCCCCTTTCTATTTGTTCTTTGAATATGTTGTTGTATTGTTCTAAAAGATTGTCATTTTTAAGTTTTCTGTAATTTTTATACAGATGTGCCTTAGCTACTTTCAAATTGTACATTATTTCTGGACAATGTGTTTTCCAAGGCAGCTCCACATAATATTGATTGTCTCTGTGTTGTAATGTATCCTTAAATTGTTCTGTCATCAATTGGTCTTCATGTGTAATTGTACTGTCCTTTATGCCAACTGATTCTAATAGTCACAACTGCTGTAACCCTTCATCCAATGTGGAATCATTTTCATTCAAATGATGTGGGATTATGACAGTGTTTTTGTAGTTTGAGTTTGTCACATAGTCAGAAATTTGTGAATGTGATGATTTTGTTTTGTGTGAATTTTGTTCATGTTCTGTATTTTCTGTGTCAGTAGTACAGTAAGATGGTATTTAGTTTTGTCACCCAAAGGTGCAATACCTGTGGGAGTTTGTATAGCTATTCCATCTCCAATTTTAATGATGCCTCTATGGACCAGATGAAGATAGTCAGCCCCCGTGAGCATATGTATATCATCATATGTATATCATCAACTACATCTGCATTAAGGGTTTTATCAGCTATCGTGAATTTGTTTGAAAGTTGTAGCAAAGTTTGTTTTAACCCAGCTATTTGTATTTTTTCTTGTTCTACTTTGTCCACAACAACAACCTTAAGGGTTTCAAATGTTCCATCAAGAGTTAAAGTTACATTTGCAGTTTTAAAACTGGCTTGTACTAGGTTTTTATTGATAAATGATGAAATAGAGAGATCTTCATCTCCTTGTTGGTTCTGAAGTCTCAATTTTTCTATCAGTTGTTTGGTTACAAATGTTTGTTGTGAGCAGGTATCTAAAAGACACCTAACCTGTACTATTTGTCCCCTTTTGTTTTGGATTTCCAAGATTGTGGTTGGTAAAAGAATTTTTGAATTGTGGTTAATGCTAGAAGAACTGATATGCCCATTCATAGCATTCTGAGTTTGTTTCGGTTCGATTTGGGTGTTTGTTCATAATGTTTGTAAGTTTTTCCAATGTCTGTATGTATTACACATGGGGGTAATATGGTCAAAACTGTTGCAAAACTTACAATTGTATTTCAAATTTGATTTGCAGTTTGACTTATGGTGCCCTGATCCAGTGCATTTTTTGCATAAGTTTAGTTGTTCACAACATTTTGACCTTGCTGTAAAGTCTGTGTATTTGGGACAATTTGTAGAATTATGTTCACTGCTAAAACAAAATTTGCATGGTGTGGGATTATACACAATGTAGTTACATTAAAGTTTTGCAGAGTAGGGGTCTCTGAGTCTTTTTCTGTCACTTTATTTTCTGCAAATTGAGTTTTGCGGTTGTGTTTGATGTAACTGGTAAGTGTTGAAATCTTTTGTTAGGTTTTTGGTTTTCTGCATTGTTGTTTTTTCTTGTGCCGTGTTAAATTTTTGGAGTGTGTAACTTGATTTGTAAACTGCAAGTACAGTTGGGAAATCTTCTCTTAGCTTATTAAGGCTTGGGTATATATGTCAGTTGTCCTCTAATAAAATATCTCTGACTTTAGAAGGGAGCTTTTCAAAAACAACAGCTTGAATGATCCAAGCTGTTTCTGCAATGTTTAAATTATTGTTTTCAAATTGTCCCATGAGACATTCAAACTCACAGTAAAAGTCAAAGAGGTCACCATAGTTGTCTTTTAGGGTTCGCATGTTCATTACTTTAAGAGCCAAATCATGTATAATTTCATCCTTATTCATGTAATTTCTGTTAAGTAATTCTATTGCTACAGAATAACAAGTACCTATGGCTGGTAGTGATTCCACTAAACTTAAGGCAGGGCCCTTCAGATAGTTCACTAAATAACTAAATTTATCAACATCTGTAATGTAGTTTTTATTGCCTATAAGGCTATGAAATTTTTCAATAAATGACTGAAATTTGGCTCTGTCACCCTCAAAAGTGGGTACTGCAAATGTAGGCAATTTTGATTTTAGTTCATTGCCCTCAGTCACATTGGGAGAGCTAAATGAAGCATTTCGGATAGCTTCTAAGAAGCTTTCATTTGTGTCTTGTTTTTTGTACTCATCAAGTTGGTTTTGAATTTCAGAAATATAGTTGTTAATTTTTGTAAGGTAATTTTCATTGTCAAGTAGGATAGTAGAATACTCATCATCTGTTAGTTCAATTATGTCATCAATTTCTGTAATTGTCTTCATCTAGCGTGAGAATTTCTTGTTTGTAATGAGTAATAGAATTTAATGTTGTTTCAAGATCATATCTTGTAGGTTCTTTCTGTTTGTAATCATTGTACAATTTGGTGATGACACCTTTACGTGCTGATTTTTTCCTCATTAATTTTTTGTAGTTTTGAGATGGTGCCATAGCCCAAGGTCTGTTTTTTGTTTTTTTTATCTGGGTTTTTTACCCTTTTGTCCAAGTCTTCCATAATTGTTGTTAGTGTTAAAGTTCTGAGTTTAATTTTATGATGTTGAGCGAGTTAAATTACTGAAATAAGTTTTTTATATAACCTGTGCCACATGTTGAATTAAAATTTACAGTGTTTTTAGTTAGGATAGGCCTTGTGTAAAGAGTAAGGCCTACTTTAAGAGGTAGGCCTATTATGTAAGGTAAAGTTAGGTGGGCCTACTAAGTAGGCTTGTTTGGGCATATTACTTTATAGGACCTTAAATGAGTTAAGCCTGTTAAATCAACAAGGCTTTGTTTTGAGTTTGAAGAGTAGGACCTATTAAATAGGCTTAATGTTGTGGGCCTAATTTTATAGGACCTAAAATGAGTTATGCCTGTTAAATGAAGAAGCCTTTGTTTTTGGTTAGTGTAAAGGTAACAGGATCAGTTCCCAGTTACATAAGACACCATATGAAAAAACTAGAGTGGGGTTATGGTTCAAATTGGGGTTAGGCCTAATGAGCTAAGCCTAGCCACTGTGTGTATCAGTGTAAATTTTAGAGGGGTCAGTTCCTCACACGGGCCACCATGTGAAAAAACTACATAGGGCTATGGGTTGATTGCCTGATATCCTCATCCATTGGAAATTTCCATCAGATTTGAGTGGAGAGTTACCGACAAAAGTCCTATGTTTTTTCGTTAGTTATGTATACGTAGGTCTTTAAAGGACATCTTTATATTTAATTGTTTACGGTAATTTTAGCATCAGGATTTTAGATGCCTATATGTGAACAAAAAGAAATTGCCATATAATGTGACAGAGGGAATCGGAAGGGTTGTGGGTCTTCTTCTACTGAAGAGCATAAACTTGGACTTGGGGGTGGAGAAGCAGAAACCCACCAATGTCGCCTACCTTTCCACCCTGTAGATGGCGAGCTGCATTTGCCATTGAACGACAGACGGTTCCCACCCTGCAAAGTAGATCGCAAAGTCATTCACGTAGATGGAAGAGTGGATGGTGGGTGGAAGGCATTTTGAGACCATGTTCATGACAACAGAGAAGCATAGAACACTGAGGATGCTTCCCTGTGGGACCCTGTAATCCTGCACAGTGTCAGAGAGGACTGACCCACCCGGACTTTAAAGGTTCAGGAGAAAAGGAAACCCGATGAAGGTCGGCATGGCTCCAATGAGGCCTAGATGTCGGAGCTGACTAAGGATCATTGCCCAACAGGTGGTCATAGACCTTCTGAATATCGAAAAAAATTGATAGTATGAACTGCCCATTGTCAAAGGCATCCTGTATGTCTCAGCTGAGGAGCAGGAGGGGATCAGTGGTGGAGTGGAATTGTCTGAAGGAATTGCTATTTTCAAGGACAAATGATAATCGCATAGTGACCACTTTTCAAGGATTTTCCAGGCACAACACGTCAGGGTGATTAGTCTGTAGTTTGTGGGGTCCAGGGAATCATTGCCAGGTTTGGGGATAGGGATGACATGGGCCTCCTTCCACCTGGAGGGGAAGGCACCCCCTATTCATATATGGTTGTATAGGTCTAGCAGGAAAATTTGTAAGGTAGTGTGGATGTGTTAGATCATGCCATACGGAATATCATCCGAACCAGGACAAGGGGATCTTCGAGAGACCAGTGCCACCTGTAGTTCACGCATGGTGAACAACTGGTTGTAGGCGCTGTCTATGGACGGTGGAGAGGGGCTATTGTTAGGGGCGGGTATGGAACTGACTGCAGAGGAAGAAACGACAGCGAAGGTAGAAGCTAGGTGGTTTGCCACCGATTTGGGCTCGTATAGGAGTCCATCATTAGTCTGGAGGACCAGGGGTCAGGAGGGGACATTCGCCTTTGACACCCCATACCTTCTTCCAGATGGTAGCTGAAGGTGTGGTGGTGGTGACGCCAGACACAAAGGCATGCCAAGAGGCTCAGTGCACTGTCTTCATTGTGCAGCAGGCGATGGCCCTGGCCCACTGCATCTTCATGCGATGGATGGGGAGTCGCATCTGGTAGAAGTGCCAAGTAGCCTTCTTGGCACTGCATGGCCTCTGTGCACTCTGGGATCCACCAAGGCACCCGTCAGGTGCAGGGGTAGGCAGAGGATCATAGGATGCTAGTCCTTGCACCCCCTAGAATGACAGACTCAAAATATGTGATCCACTCACAATGGATGGGCAGTGGGCAGTTGTAAGGGTTGTATATGTATTGTCATGGAAGTGGGCCCAATTCACATTGGTAGTAATCCACCTTTCTAGTACCCAAATGGTCTGGTCAGGCCAATTGAGCGTGAGTTGAATGGGGAAATGGTCACTTCCATATTCCTCTTGGAGGACTTGCCATGTGAAATCTAGGAGGGCATCAGTCAAAACAAGGGACAGGTCTATACAGATGGAGTGCAGGTGGTGGCATGGTAGAATGTAGGAGAGCCATCATTGAGGCATTCGAAGGAGACAGTAATCAGGGTTGGGGCCATATAGGTGGTGTGTGTGTCACCCCACAAGGGGTGGCAACTATTGAGCATGGGGAGGGAGGTAGATTGAGCAGACAGTGTACTGTCTATCCAGGGAAAGCTGGGCAGCAATCACCTGTAACTGGGACTGGATAGAGAGATTGTGGAACAGGACTGTGTGGTGTATGAGAATGGCAGCCCCCCTTCGAGTGCAGGTAGGAGACTGGGTGGTGATGCAGTAATATCCAGTAGGACAGGGCATGGGCCTGGTCCCCAGGATTAGCTCCTGGAGACAGACATACACCAAATTGGAAGTGGCAATCAAGGAGTTAAGGCCTTCATAGTTTGCAAATATTCCTCTGCAATTCCAGTGTACTATTGTGGTTTTTGGGGGATCCATTAGTTGATGAAGTGGGATGGGTAAAGGTGTAAGTGCTAGGAGGTTGGAGTGTGAAGGGAAATCTGGGGTTCTTGAAGGTGAAGGATGGGTCAGGAGCATGGCTGGCTATCTACCATTCACCAGGGAAGGAATCAGTTGGCCAGTCGATCTCCGTGGAGGTTGCGTGGTTGAGTCGGCTGAGCAAGACTGGAGGCGTGGATCACGGCAGTCAGGGTAACGTCATGGGCTGAGAGGGTCAGAAGTGTTTTGGCAGGCTTCTGTGTTCAGGCCAGGAGGGGGGCACTGTACTTCCCAAAGTGGGGCCTCCCTGCCTGTCCGGGGTTTCACAGCAGACCCTGGGTGGTGATAGGGGGTACTAGAAGGACCAGGTGGGTGGGAGGGAGAGCATGATCAGGGTGGCTGACAAGGAGGGAGCGAGGGATGTTTGGGGGGGGGCAGGTACTGTCAGGGGTGGAAAAGTGAACCAGAGTGGTCTCGTGGAGGGGTGGAAAAAAATGGCACCGGGAGGCAAGGGCAGATCCATAAGACTCATGGGCACGGCCGAGCTCCCCTCAGCCACACCATGCAGCTGCGCCAGGGCCGCATCCACTGGATCCTCGGGAGAGGATGTTCTTCAAATTGGGTTTCATCGTGGGGAGGGGGGTCATGTAATTCGGTAACTATTGTCAGAGTCTGTGGGGGTAGAGTGGTGGGACTTCCACGGTGGGGAGATATGGTCCTTGTAGATGAAGTGGGTGGTGTGAGGGTCCGAGCAGTCTTCTTTGTTCTCGGGGAAGAGGGAGAGACGTGTTGAAAGGCCAGAGGGGCTGGTGACTCGCTTTGGCATCTTCACCTTGTTGGCTTGCTCCAGGCAGTAGGTTTGGGCATGTGCAGAGAGTACTGGGAGGGCAGGGCTTGAGGTGGATGGGGCCTGGGTGTCCTGGTCCCAGACTGTTGGGGGATTTGTGGCAGATGTGGTGCGTGAAGAGAAGGGATGGTGGGGGGACAGGAGACCATCGGGTCCTGCGAGGATTCCCTTTGGGAGGGATAGGGAGCAGTGGTCGAGCGGGGTTTCAGTGGCAGGCCAAGGTGGCATGCCGAGATGACAGAGCCAAGAGCAGCAGCATAAGACACCCCCAGCCTCACCTCCCGAATCCGCACCCCATCTCATGCCTCACAGGGGCTAAGGAAGTCCATTACCTGTAGGCCTCGGACCTCCTTCTTGAACTTGAAGAAAAGGCATTTGCAGGATGAAGAGGGGTGTGCGCCTTCACAATTGGAGCATTTGGGTGTGTGGGGCATCTGTCAGGGTGAGCGATTTGTTCACAATGTACACACAGTTGATGCAGCTGCCGACAATTGGAACTAACGTGTCCAAATTTGTTGCATTTAAAGCAACGGGTCAGGTCTGGGATGTATGGGTAGAGAGAAACTCACATGACACGCAGTCTCCCATACCCCATACAATGTGGTCGGGAGCTTGTTCACTGCGATCGACAATAGGCAGGTGGCATAAATAGTGCCCTGACTCTGGTTCAGGCGAGGGTGTGGGGAAACGGACACCAAGCATCCAAGGACCTTAGTGAGAGAGAGTAGGGCTTTTGTCTCTGTGGCTGAGCGTGATTTTATGAGGAGGGAGCCATCCCTCTGTGGGCGTACATCATAGCAGCTGGAGTTCCTGTGGGTTTGGATCACCTGGAATGTCCATTCAGAGTTGGTTGGAAGGGACCCAGAGGTAGGCCAGATCACCAGGAATTTGTGGACACTTGGAAGGGAGAGGGAGGCTGTAGCATCAACTGGACTGGGATATCCAAACAGTCGATAGGATGGCTGTGAATGCCGGCTTCCCCATCTACCATGGGGCTCTCTCCGTGGGGAGGTGGACCGAAGGCAGGTGAGGGGGCATATGGGGAGAGCAAGAAGCTGGGCTTTGGGGGCAAGTGCTGGGTGGAACTTGACTTGCCCGAAGGTGGCTGAGATGGGCTGGGGCAAGACCCCTGCTCCAGAGAGTGTATGTCTAAGGGCATATTCAAGGGACAGACTGGGGTCGGCAACGGAAAAGGAGAGTGCAAGTGTTCCACTTCCACAGGGGGGTCAACCCCATCAGGATGCAGACTTCAGTGGTAGAGGACTCGAGAGCCTGGTTGCCCCACCTGAGTGTTGAGAGAAGTAGTAGTCCGAGAATGAGAAGCAGTAGTCGTAAGCCGAGGGGTAGATGTAGCCAGAGCAAACAAAATGAAAACTTCATCCCCACACGCATCCAGCCACCACTGACTCCAACAAGGGAAAGGCGAATCGTGGGCACAGTCAGTCCCACTGCCAATAGATGTCATGCTGGGAAGATACACCTGTACCCAATCTCTAGCTTAAAAAGCAGCCACTCTCATCCAACGCATGGTGAAAGGTGGCAGGGACAGGGCTTGGGTTTGGTTGAAAAGCAACAAGGGTGCAGGGCAACCACCTCCCACATCCAAGGGCCTAGGAAGGGGTCAGGGGGGGGGGGGGTGAAAGGAGAAAAGAAATAGAAGCAGGAGATCAGCCGGGTCCCCAAATGGGTCCAATGGTCCACAAGGGCAGAGAAAGCCCTTACACCGAAGAAAGATGCATTCCCACATTTGCCACAGAGGGATGCACCCTATCACTCTGGACAAAGCAAAGGGATTATCAGTTGTTATCAATATATTTATTGTTAGTGTTTCATAATGATTCCCTCTTTTCTAGGATCATCTGGAACCTAATGGCATTGTTGATCGATCTGACACAAGTGAAGCTTCTCACAATCTTCATCAATCAGACTCAAATGAAGTGTTGCAAAATGCTGATCACTATAACACATGTGAAACATCTTGAAATGAATTGGTAATGGAAAGTCATTCAAATCCTGTATCGCAGCGGTCTTCAACCTGGGTGATATCACCCACTAGTGGGTGATTTGAGCTTTTAGGTGGGCGGCAAGGAAATTTATAAAATTCTTGTAAAATTCAAGAAAATTTACAATATTGTATGCGAAAAATGATCGAATGTTTCGTCAGTTGTGTCATGACAATGATAAACAATTTGTTAGGTTATTATTAGACACAGAGGTCCGATGGCTCTCGAAGGGTGCATGTTTAACTCGTTTTGTTGAACTATATGAGAGCATAGTGCAGTTTCTAGAAGACCAAAATGAAGTTGATCTTAGCCAAAAGTTAAAAATGATAAAAAATGATGCTTGTTATTTGGCAGGAATATTTAAGAAATGCAATGATTGTAATTTGCAGCTTCAAGGAGCCAATATGACACTCATGAACTGCCAAAAAGTTCTCATTATTCATTGAAAAGCTGGATTTATTCAGTCACAATCTTTCAAAAAGGGAATTTCACCAGTTTCCAGAATTGTTATCTATTAAGGATGACATAACAACAATTGATACACAAAGGTTTATTGATCATCTCAATAAACTTGAAATGGATTTTGAAACTTGATTCAGTGATGTTTTAACCATGGAAGTATATGATTGGATGGTAAACCCGTTTACTGCAAATGTTACTGAAGCTGATGTAACATGTCAAGAGGAGCCTTTAGAACTCAGACATGATGAGGAAAGCAAGGGAAATTTCAATAACAGTGGTTATATGCAGCTTTGGCAAAATAAAAAGATGTCAAATGTATATCCCAATATGTGGAAAAAGATTTTTAAATTACTGATCGCTTTTCCTACTTCGTACCTAGTTGAATCAGGTTTTAGTGCTGTGAATCACATTCTTACCAAAAACAGGAATGCTTTAAAAATCCCTGAAAGAGGGGACATTCGTTTGTTCCTCACTAAATTCGAGCCAAACATTCGGAATTTAGTTTCCAAGCATCAAGCACAAGGATCTCACTAAATTAAAGGTAAATGCATAATGTTTTATTATATAATATATATAATGTACCATACATAATTTTTAATATGTTTGTTGGATTTTTAATTTTGGTGGGCAGTTGGCTAATTTATCTCGCATAAAAATAGTAAAAGTGGGCGGTAGGCATAAAAAGGTTGAAGGGCACTGCTGTATCGATTAAACCCAGCTGTTCTACAACACATGTTTCAGAGAGACCAAAACTAACTGCAACATCATATCAATTAGCTAGTATTACTGATGCTGTGACCACCACACACCGTGAAATTTCTCAAAACAGTTGTGAGAAATATTAAGATGAGTTTGATATATTCGGTAGAAATGTAGCTATACATTTGAGAAAACTACCTCTACAGACGATTAGAATAGACCAATCCTAGATCTTCATCTGTTTGCAGAACTCCATGGTCTTTCACCTCAGAAGATTCTATGCTTTCCGATGACCACTCATTCACCAAACATGAAAACATGGTTTCTAACAACTACACATCAATCGACAAGCAATGTTTTATCAACCGCTGTATTCTCTATTTTGAATAAGAACTTTGACTATGGTGTTTAGATAAAGCATTCATAATGTTTTCTATTAGTTTAAGTGAATGTTGTGTTTCCCATTCTAATACTGAATAAAATTGAACGAGTATCAAATTTCATTTTACATCCCATTTCTGAAAATAAACTTACTTTACACCTACATATAAAATCATTAAAAATGTATACATACTCTATATACATACCTTAATGAATTTTGCTAGTGCCTCATGTATAGCTTCTAGAACTTCAGGAATAAATTTTGAAATGGATGGTTTAGGAATACGATATAGGTATTGAAGAGAAGCAAATGAGCTTCCTGAAGCAAGAAATCTCAGTGTCACCTCGAATTTCAGCTTAGCACTCATGTGTGAATCTTTTTTCTGTATTTTTCTACCTATGTATTTCAAAAGATAAGTGAACTTTTCTACTGACATTCTTAAATGATTAAAAAAACCTCGATTTTCATCAGCTAGTTCTTGCAACAAACATTCTGATGCACCAAGTTTAGGCCTCCTTGATATCCACAGACACACCCACCAATGACGTTTTTTCTGCTCTTTTTTTTCTAGTATTTCTAATAATTTGTTTGCCACAATTTGCACAACATTGATTGACGCACAAATTACCTCATTGCTCACCATCTTGAAATGCTACTGGCAAAAGAAATGAGTTACAATGTCGAAACACCTACAGTAGTGGTGCCAATCAGAAATGGCACTAGCTTTCCATTTATAACCAATTGGCACCAGTAATACGTGCATGTGGAAACTAGGCTTAAGATGCACATATGTGTAGTAAGGAATAGGGGGAGATGTGTGTGTTTCAGAGCATGCTGGACTGCTCACAGGGTAGATGAGACAGTGAAAAAGATCAGCTAAAGAGGACAGTGACAGGAGAAATGGGAGTTCTAGCGTCTGACTCCTGCCTAACATCCACCCCAGAGTATTTCCCTGGTCAATTGGTGTCTACAATTGGTGTGAAATTAGACTATTTATTTTATTTAATTTGGCCCTTAAGCTTTAGTCTTTACTGGGCAAGTACTTTATTAAAATCTCTTCACTATATTTTACTTTAGAGTATTTGTATGTACACTTATATATAATTTTTTTCTTTCAGAAACATTGTTTTAGTACACTTTATTGATTTATACACCATGTTTAGAATACCATATATTGGCGTGTATAAGTCAGTATTTTAAGCTTAAAATCATGCCCCTAAAGTAGGGAGTAGACTTATAGGTCCAGTCTAAAAAATTAACCTTCCACTTTCCATTTTAGCTTGTATTTAAAGACAGGTCTACCTGTCATAGGTCCTCAGTCCTGCATTAGCTCACTTTTGGTCAACATCTGAATTGGATCCATATGATGAAGCACTTGCAAATGTATCTCAGGATGTATATAATGAACTTATGATGTCAGATGATGATTATGATGATTATTATGAAGGATTCAATAATTAATTTTTACAAGGTTTTTACAAAGTTTTACTTTTTTATGTTGGCAAGTTGGTGGTCAACTTAAACACACAGAATAGGCTAAAATCTAAATCTGAAATTGAAAGTTAGGGGATTGACTAATCTGGACCATAGACTTATATGCCCCAATATACGGTACTTACAATACTTTAAATTTTACCTCTACAAGATGGAATCCTCTATTTCTTGGGCTACTCTTCCCCTGAATTAGTCCAAGTTATACAGTTTTTACTATACCTACTACCACCCTTGACAACTTTCCAAAATAATAATACATGTGCTCTGGAGAGTGCCTGTATTTCCCAAACAATGAAGCCAGGGTCTTGAAACTTCTGGTCTAATGCCATTTTATAAAAATGTAACTTACACTTTTTCTTTTGAACTAAACTATTAAAAGATTTTTCTATATGACTCAATATGTTATTTTTTAAATGTAATTTTAAATTTTTTACTATCATTAATAATACAAACATGACAATTTGGGGGTCTTTTCCATTTGGCGGCAGGTGGTTTTTTTTAACCAAATTTTCACCAGTAATACTTTTTTGTGTGCTAAATACGAATCTAACATTCTTTTTTGAGAGAAATGAAAGGAAAATATCGAAAAAAAGATTTTAAATACGAACTACTTTATATGGTGTACAAAAAGGAAATATTTATTTGAAATCAGCTATATCCTTTAATATTTTTCTAAATATATCTTTGTTTTCATTACGCTTCCGCCAAATAAATTTGCATAAGTACGAGTCTACCATCTGATGGTGTGTACCACAATGTCTTTTATTCCGGTGTTTCATGATATGCCACATGCTTTCAATATCTTGGGTATGTGCACCACTGTTTGGATCGACAAAATTTTCTGAATGATTCACTGTTTCATGCAAATAATTGTAGGCTTCTAGTTTTCCTATGTTCTGGTAGGCTTTCCACTTGTCACTAATAATAGTAGTCCCTGGGCGGATGTTGGCTTTAATGCAGGACAACAGCATTTTTTCATCTCTTCTAGGGACGGCATACAGGAATACTTCTTTGGTCTCCCTGCATACTCCACCGAATACCCATTGTTCCAGAAGCATTCTTCCCCTGTCATACTTCCGCTTACTGTAGCAGGTTTCATCTATTTCTACAGTTAGTCCTGGCCCACTGATAACTGCAGGGGTAGTGAGTAAAGATGCAGCGCATATCTGAAACAGAGCCGATTACATTAAGTTAGATTACATTAGGTTAGGTTATAATTGTTATATTATGTAGATCTTACCTCTCTTAAATAATTATTGAAATCAACTGCTGTAGTGTGGGATATCTCAAGCTCTTTCTCGCAGTACTTCATACTTATATATTCTTGTGACCAGGAGTAAATGAATATTATAATTGTTCTTAGAGAAATCCTACTTCCCTCTAGCCATGTGTTTTTTTTTACGGGTAATTTCGTGTTGCGCATCTTTTTATGGCAGGTCCAGCTTACAGACTTCCCGACTTCTTTTATTTGCATTTGGTGTTTTTTCTTACATAATTTCTTCCTTGGGATGATGTTAAATTCTTGAAAAAATTTCACTGCATCTTCTTCTGATATAATATTCACAAAAATCCACTGTATATTATAATTCATGTCCATGATTTACTCGTATTTCCAGAAACAATAATGAATCGCGTGGAATGCTTAAACATATTGAGTTGCCATAATTATTCTACAGATTTTGGAATAATTAAATTTATATAAACAAATAATTAATATTCATAAAATAATTAATATAATATAAATTAATAAATTATTATATTATAATACAATATTATAATTATATTATTGCAAAAATATATAGAATTTCGCAGTGTAAATAGTTCGTGCGTGGTATAAACTAGTTCGTATTTAAAATATTTTTTTCGATATTTTCCTTTCATTTCCCTCAAAAAAGAATGTTAGATTCATATTTAGCACACAAAAAAAGTATTACTGGTGAAAATTTGATTAAAAAAAACCGCCTGCCACCAAATGAAAAGATCCCAATTTGGTATTTAATTTTTCTCACCTGTTTCATTGAAGGGTTTCCAACATTTTTCAGTTTTTCATCACTGTTTTCCTTTTCATGATCATACACTTCTAACTGCTCTTCTTTCACAGAAACATCACTCATTACTTCATCCTTGAAATAAAAACTCTGAAAATGAAAACAATGGTATTATTTTACTTATCATTATTATCATGAATGTAACTTGAAAACAACAAAACAAAAAATTTTGCAATTCACATTCATTAAAATTATAAAGTTTCTAACTAATGACAACTAAAACATTGTAAAAATTATAGTATTTTATGATTAAAGGTAAGAAAAAATATTTATGGTCTTCTTTCAACCATTATTCTTTAAGGTTTCAAGAACATTGGTAAGACCTTTTGAAAAAAAAATAAAAAATTATCCTGTGTCATGCAAAGTTAGAAGTCAATAATAATGTTTAAGAGTTTTGAAAAATAATACCTATCACAATTCAATAATTTTATCTTCAAATATATTTGTTTCAGATCACATGTATAATAAACTATCAGTAAATTAGGTTAAGGTGATTCATTTTTATAATTATGAAACATTCAGAAAGATAACTTATTTTCATTACCTGCCACTCCTCCAGACTTTTATCTCCATTGTTAAAAGAAATTTTCTCATAAAGACTTCTTTCAAAGGGTTCAATTTCCTCTTCTTTGATTTCAATTTCACCTTTAATGTTCAACTGTTCTTGTTTTAAATCAACTTTCCTCATATCTTTATCCATTTTCATACAGGATAAAACACTCAATATACTTTTATTTTTATTCTGTTTTAAATAAGAAATGAGATGAGATCTATGAAAAAACTACTAGAAATAGGTCTGTAAAAAAGTTCTTTATAAGCACACAGATTAAAGAATTTTAACTAGCTAAGTTTTAATTTAAAGGAACAATAGAACTGATTAGACTACAATTAATTTAACTTTGGCAATGTGCTGAAGTTTGCTTAAATTTCAATATGGGAACACAGTTTCTTTGGCTCCACTTTAAAATTTTAGAAAATTAACCTGGCACTTAACTTTTTTTTTTTTTTACTTGATTGGTTCTAAATATATGATAACATCTATTCTTATTTTATGAAAAGAGTTAAAACATAGATGAGAGACTCTAGACTTCTCAATTACCTACTTGTGAGTGAGTGAGTGAGTGAGTGAGTGAGTGAGTGAGTGAGTGAGTGAGTGTAGGCTCTTGTTTCCTGTTTTCAGGTCCCAAATCCAAAATTCTTTCCAGACTCTTCTGCCTACCTGTTAGATTGGAATATAAATTTTTTTCTGAGAACATTTTTCTAGATACAGCCTCTAACCTACACAAGTGTTCTGACTGTGGTGGAAAATTTTCAGTACCTTTTACTTATCTTTCTTCTAACCCTTTAGTTTACAAATTTGCCATAAACCAACAACAACTATGAAAGTGAAGTGATTTCAGTGAGAGACAAACTTTGAAGAAATAGGAGGCAAATGCACAAAGAAAAGAATTTAGTGCTTTGGAAGCAAGGTTCAACTCGCTGCATGATTCTGTTTCAGAGAGTCTGGGTGCAAGTTTTCACACAGAATGGAGATTGCATGAAGACTCTACAATGACTCACCAACCATTCATCATTCCCACCCCCCTTTCACCTTCAGGGGATTGACATTTGAACCAATTCAAAATGGGGTCTAACCTAGTCAGCATAAACCTTACTTATGAATTAATTACAACTATTAGATTTTTTTTCTTTGAGCCAGAGCAGAATGACACGCAGGAAATTAGAATGGTTGGCAATTACAAGAATTCTGCAGTAGTGACCAAACTTAGAGGAGATAATGCAATCCTGGAGCCTGTGTTGACAACATTATGGCCTCCATAGACAAGTTTGGTAAAGATGCTAATGACAGTACAGTACCATTGCACATTAATGCAAGATAGAGACTGCTGAGAGAAATTCAGTAGTAGTTAAACAGAAGTACAGAGAATTGATAGAAACTTTGAAAAATAGGCAGAGCAAGTGTTACATGGTGTGGTTTGGTCTTGTACTTTAAGAATGATTTAACTTCAGTTCAAAATGATAGTATTAAATTAGAAAATAGGGTAGAATCAACTTGGGTTGATATTTGCGTTTTAGGCAGAGTATACTTGGATAGGTGCATTTTATAGACCTCCAAACCAAACACAGAAAGTTGATGACAGTATGGTTCAAGAAATAAAGGTTGTACGTAGTGCTAGAACATTAATTATGGGAGATTTCAACCTACCTCATATAGACTGGAGTCTTTTAGAAGAAATAATAGAGAAGATGTAACTTCTTTATCGACTGCTATAATGACTGTTTTCTAATGCAATCTTAGATATGGTTCTTTCCAATGATCTTGAGCCTATTCAGGAACTTGCAACAGGAGAGTCATTAGAAAATAGTGACCATTTGATCATATGCTTTAGAGAGAATTAAATAGGAATCAGGTCAACAATGATGATCTAGTCCCTTGCTTCTCAAAGGGTAACTATAGTAAATTTAGGGAGATGTTAGGCTCAGTAAAGTAGGATAATGAATTTGCCAATAAAAATGTTATTGAGATGTGGTCCAGATTCAAAGAAATTTTAGAGGATGTACAATGTAAGTGTATTCCTTTCAGAACTGTTATGAGTAACAGGATTAGGAAACCATTGTGGTGGAATAAGGAAATAGCTAAAATTATTAAAATTAAAAAAATGGCATTCAGAGAATTTAAAGGGAGTGATAGTATTTCAGACTTGGATGACACAAGTCTGCATTTCAAACCAAAGTATGAGATGTTTCATTTCTATTACGTGATCTTATACAATTTTGCCATACTGATTTCAAATTTCACAACCATTTTTATGTATTATGTCAAGGCTTTTCACAAAATATAAGTCAGATATTCATAGTATGTATTAAACAACTAAATTTCCAAGAGTACAAAATTATAAATAATACAAAGGCAATACATTTCAAAGTAAATTCATCGGTACTTGTGGGTTATCTGTCGCCACTTTTTAATTTAATTTTCCAACTTTTTCACAAATACAGATGTGTGTTATCATGTTGCCATTTTTACAAAAATATACTATTTTTTTCTTAAATTATTTTTATTTCTCAAAATAACAAACATTAATCATATTATTCAGGTGGCATGAACGCGGCGATGGCCTCCAGGATGCCGTCAAATGGGTCGACACTAGCGGGTAGCTTGCTCCTCCACATGAACTCGGCCAGGTAGGTCTTAAGATGGTGTCGGGCCGTTCCTCGGTGACGCTTGTTCCTCCACTTTGCTGATCCCCACAAGCGTTCGATATTTTGTGTGTGGACTCCGGTATCTGCATCAACGAAATTGTATCGATGATTAACCTTGAAATGTTGGAAGCCAGCCTCCTGGAGGTCGGTGGTCTTATATCCTCGCCAGCTGTCGGAGTAGATAATGGAACCTTCGGCGATGTTTTCCACAATGGCAGCCAAGAGAGTTGCAGCAGAGCGGTTGGGAACTTGAACGATGAAGCAGTCGTTTGTTTTCACGGCAAATTCCTCCGAACATCCATTGTTGTGGTAAAATGCGTCCGGCATTGTTTTTACGCCTCGTGAACAGGCTCTCATCGATCTCAACCACTATTCCTTCTAACCTAACCTCACACACTAACCTAACCTCACACACTAACCTAACCACACAACTAACCTAACCTAACCACACACTAACCTAACCACACACTAACCTAACCTCCACACACTAACCTAACCACACACTAACCTAACCACACACTAACCTAACCACACACTAACCTAACCACACACTAACCTAACCACACACTAACCTAACCACACCTAACCTAACCTCACACCTAACCTAACCACACACTAACCTAACCACACACTAACCTAACCACACACACTAACCTAACCACACACTAACCTAACCACACACTAACCTAACCTAACCACACTAACCTAACCACACACTAACCTAACCACACACTAACCTAACCTCCTACCTAACCTAACCTAACCACACACTAACCTAACCACACACTAACCTAACCACACACTAACCTAACCACACACTAACCTAACCACACACTAACCTAACCTAACCACACACTAACCTAACCTAACCACACACTAACCTAACCTAACCACACACTAACCTAACCTAACCACACACTAACCTAACCTAACCACACACTAACCTAACCTAACCACACACTAACCTAACCACACACTAACCTAACCACACACACTAATAACCTAACCACACACTAACCTAACCTAACCACACACTAACCTAACCTAACCACACACTAACCTAACCTAACCACACACTAACCTAACCTAACTAAAAAATAAATGACCCACAAGTAAAAAGTGGAAACAGATAACCAATAGGTATATTAAAAAGCGCGACAGATAACCCACAAGTACCAATTCATCTTTGATACTTAATTGGTATGTAATAGATCAATCATGATTGATCAGTAGGAGAAAATTATCTTTTTACTTGCTTCTTGTGCTGCATTTCTTCCAAGCCTTCCTGTTTCAGAGACCAGCAGTAGTCTGCCATCATGTTGATATCCCACCTTCCTTGGTATCTTTTTACCGTAGTCTTGATATCCTGGTGGAACCTTTCTCCTTGTTCCTCACTCGCACTACTCAAGTTTTCAGGAAAATAGTCCAAATGCAAGTGAAGGAAGTGAACTTTTAGACTTGTGTTGCAGCCAAGCTTTTCAAATTTGCTGAGCATTTCATTGACAATGTCCTTGTAGTTGGGATCTTTTTTATTGCCCAGAAAGTTCTAAATTACACTCTTGAATGCAGTCCAGGCTCCTTTCTCTGCTCTGTTCATTGTTCCTTCAAACTGCTCATCCTGTGTCAACTTTCTGATTTGCAGCCTAACAAAGATGCCTTCTTTTACTTTTTCATTGCTGTGTTGGAAATTTACTACAAATGTATTTGAGGTAAGTTTCCCTCCTTATCTAATGCTTTGACAAACTGCTTTATCAAGCCCAGCTTTATATGAAGTGGTGGTAACAAAACCTTATTAGGCTCAATCGGCTTTACATGGATAATGATGTTTGAACCTGGTGTAAATGTGTTTCTGGATGTTCATACCTTCTTTTTCCATTGTTGATTTCTCACTCTACTGTCCCATTCACATAAGAAGCAGGGCATTTTTGTGTACCCAAACTGCTGACCAAGAAGCCTGCACAAAACCTTCAAATCTCCACACACAACCCACTGATGTTCACTGTATCCAACCTTTTCCAGAAGCAGCTCCAGACTCTCTCATGTTTCCTTCAGATGTACTGAATGTGCAATAGGCACAGAAGCATATTTATTTCCATTGTGAAGTAGTACTACTTTCATACTTGTTTTAAAGGAATCAAAAGAGAATCTCCAGTCACTTGGTCGATATGCAGCTCCTAAGTTTTGTATCATTTCTAGAATGTTATTGGAGTAGACAAGTGTGTCATACATACAGAAATATGGCACAAATTTCTTTTCACAATGTCTGTACCAAGAAAATGATATTCCTGGAGCAAGTACATTTTTTGCTTAGTCTAGATCCAAGAACTTCTGCAGAGTCTTTTGGCAAATCTAGATCTCTAACCAAATTATTCAGCTCACTTTGTGTGAAAGGGTGAGGTTCACAAATTGCTTCACCTGGTTGGTAGCAATCAGTATAGTCTTCAGCTTCTTCAGTACTGTCCAATTCAGGCTCTAACATGAGCTTTTCAAGCTGTTGTGGTGAGGGAATAGGCACATTTGGGCCATGTTTTATAGGTCACAGTGCAGATTGAAGGTTGGGATGGGAAATCTCTGTTTTTTATGTTATAACCTTTAATGTTAACAGTGCAAAAGTAACAGTCATCCACATGGTTCTTAGGTTCACACTGTACCCTGGGTACTCCAGGTTCTCAAAGCCTCAACACAAGTTTGACAAACTGTATGTGGAGCCCATGACTTATCTTGATCTTCAAGCTTTATTCCAAAATAGGCATGATACATTTTCTTGACAAAATGTGTGATCTTCTATCTTTGTTTTTGCACCACAAAACTGCCAAAAATATAGCAGAATATATCAGGGTTATTTGTACAACCTCTTGTTGCCATAATGAGCAAATCTGAAAGAAACAAATATTATTATTATTATTATTATAATATATATTTAGCTATAGGCGAACTAGGCAATCGCCTAGGGCCTCGCACCAAAAGGGGCCTCGCTCAAGCCATTTTGTGCGTTCTGTTCAAGTGATATTAATGATTTAGAACTCTATGAAGAACTTAAAGTACTTTGCAGGTTTATACCTGAGAAAACAGATCTCGGAAATGCCCTTGTTTATATAGTGCAAAAACAACTAAGTGAGATTTATCCTAATGTTTATGTTACACTTCGAATAGTATTAACCATCCCAGTTACTGTTGCTTTGGCTGAAAGAAGTTTCTCGCATCTCAAACTTATTAAAACATATTTGTGTTCCACCATGTCTCAAGCGAGATTGCAATCATTAGCTATGTTATCAATAGAAAACGACATAACAAATTCATTAGATTATTCTCAATTAATTGAAGTTTAGCTCGAAGAAAAGTAGAAAAGCATTGCTGTAATATTCAAGGAGCATCTGAACCAAATATTAAAGCATTAATATTTAGCCTGATAAGTCGATCGCTCACTATTATAAAAAATGAAATGTCAACATCTCTTATACAGGGTGTCCCAGAATTAACTATCTATTTCAATGAAATCGGACAAATTTCTTAAAAAAACACTTTTATTTATGTTTATCATGTTTAATATGTGTTAAAAATGTATAAATTTCTAAATTTTTTTCATTATTTTATTTTCATAATTTTTTCATTATCTGGTCTAATGAAAGACCGTCTGAAGTCATAGAATGGCAGAGAGACTCTCCAAAAGTTAACGTGTGGCTTGGAATGACCAAATCCAAAATTTATGGCCCATTCTTCTTTGCGGAGGCAACTGTAACAGGTACCGTCTACCTTGATATGCTTCAGCAGTTTCTCAAACCACAGCTTCTTGATGATGGCATTCTTGATAATGTTGTTTCAACAAGATGGAGCACCATAAATTTTGGATTTGGTCATTCCAAGCCACACGTTAACTTTTGGAGTCTCTCTGCCATTCTGACTTCAGACGGTCTTTCATTGGACCAGATAATGAAAAAATTATGAAAATAAAATTATGAAACAAATTTAGAAATGTATACATTTTTAACACATATTAAACATGATAAACATAAATAAAAGTGTGTTTTTAAAAAATTTGTCCGATTTCATTGAAATAGATAGTTAATTCTGGGACACCCTGTACATCACATATGAAAAACGTTTGTATACTATGGAAAGTCATTATTATATAAATCTTAGAAATCATTGTCTTATATTTTCGATACAAATCTTGATTCATATTATAATTTATACTTATTTGTATGGTTTATTTATATTTCTTATACAATTTCCATGCGTGATTATTTTGGTTTGGTTTAATTTTTAAGTGCTGGCATAGTTCTGTCTGTGCGGGATTCTAATATTGCTGGTATAGTACCGATAATTAAGTCCATATTTTCATATATATAGGCCTAGGGCCTTGCAATTTCTAGATCTGCCTAGGGCCTCGCAACTTCTAGATCCGGCCCTGTGTATATATACTGGTCAAAAAAAGAAACGCAATTTTTGAGATTTATTAATAAACATGAGGACTCAGTATATAGTAAATGATTCTTTAATATAACAAACAGTCAATAACGCGTATGGCCACCCCTAGCCACAATGCAGGCTTGGAGTCTGGCCCTCATCGACCTCAACAGTCTCTGCAGGAAAGCAACAGGGATGGCCCTCCACACTTCAATAATTGCATTGGTCAGTTCCCTGATGTTCTGCGGCTGATGCTGACGTCTGCGAACTCGCCGTTCAAGTTCATCCCATGCGTGCTCTATCGGTGACATGTCTGGGCTGAAGGCTGGCCATGGTAAGGTCTGCACCTGTGTCCCTGCAGGTACCTGCACTATCCTGGCTGCATGAGGTCTGGCATTGTCCTGTTGCAGGAGCACCAATCTGGATGTTGCCTCATGAATGGAAGAACATGTGGGTGAAGAATCTCATCCCTGTAGCGCTGGGCAGTCAGAGCGCCATCAACAACCACCAGCTCAGTTCTTGAAGCAAAGGCAATTCCTGCCCAAACCATGACACTTGGTCCTCCCCATCTGTCATGCTCCACTACTGCAGCATCTGAGTATCGCTCCCCTGGTCGTCTGTATACCCTGACACGGCCATCAGAATTGGACAGTCTGAAGCGAGACTCGTCAGAAAAGAGGACTTGGTTCCACATTCTTTGTGTCCAGTCACGGTGCTGATAGGCCCATTGCAGGCGTCGTTGCCTTCTTGCATCAGTGAGAAAAGGACCTCTGTAAGGCCTGCGGGATCGGAGTCCTGCATTACGGAGTTTTCTGACGGTCTGGTCACTAATTCTGTTGTTGTGGATACCAGGTGTCTCTCTGGCTGTCTGACGAGCATTCCGCTGCCGGTGACGCAGGTGCTGCAGTACAATGTGGCGATCCTGGCATTGGGTCGTCACACGAGGTCGCCCACGTCTTGGCAGGTCCTGAACACTTCCTGTGGCATTGTACCGTCTAACAAGCCTAGAGATTGTGCTGGGATGCACATGCATTCGTTGTGCAACTTGGACAGCAGACATGCCTGCATCCAACATGCCCAAGGCACGACTTCTGTTGACCTCTGAGAGTCGTGGCATGCCTCAATCGCGGGAAAAAGTTTGGTTTTCTCAACGGGCAGTGTGTATTCTGTGAAGTCAAAGAAAAAATGCATGCCTTCATAAAGAATACATTCAATTTAATCTCTGTTTATTGTTTGTAACAAAATGGCGTCTTAGCCAGGATTAGTCAGGTTTAAAAACATGCACTAAGTGGCTTTAAAAGATTTGAACAAACATTTAACCATAATCTTGAAACTGTGATAATACCACTAACAACTTAAATTTTACACCATATGCAAGCTAATTGCGTTTCTTTTTTTGACCAGTATATATATATACAGGGCGTCCCAAAAAAATGTATACACACTTTAACAGCTGATAGCTCAATTGATGTTTCTTTCCAAGTTAAACCCATTAGAATTAATAATGGCAGTCAGACTAAGCTTTGAACAAAGGAAATTCATTCTAAAATGCTACTGGAAGTGTGAAAACGAAGTTGAAGTGCAAAGACAGTTTAGGAGGGAGTTTCAAACAAATCCACCAACGCGACTTACCATCACTCGAATTAGAGATAAGTTTGAAGCCGATGGAACTGTTCAGAATGTCCACAAGAAGCGTTCCGGAAGACCACGGACATCGACAAGCCCCACAAAGCAAGAAAGAGTACTGGAAACGTATCACCAAAGTCCAAGAAAATCTGTGCGGCAAGCGAGTCGTGAGGTAGGAATTTCAGAATCATCTGTCCAACGCATTTTGAAGCACTGTCAATGGAAAAGTTACATTCCAAGATTAGTCCATGCTATTAATGAAGATGATGATGATCCGGACCGAAGAGTGGAGTATTGCGAGTGGTACTTGGCACGATGTGGATGTGGATTGGACGAAGGGGTTTCGTAGAATACCCTCCGCGTTCACCAGACCTCACACCACTAGACTTTTTTTATGGGGATACTTAAAAGACAAAGTCTACGCTATAAAACCTGCAACAGTCGCTGAATTGAGAGCAGCCATTGAACGAGAATGCACACAAATACCAAACGAAATGTTTCGTGATGTTTGCGATTCCATTGCTTCGTGTTATCAGCAGTGCCTGGACCAGAACGGACATCAGTTTGAAAACAGGCATTGACAAAACAATTAAATAATGTCTGTAGATTCTATTACATTTTGAAAATGAAATGTATTTTAATAAACACTGCCTTTATAAGTATCTAAAGTGTGTATACATTTTTTTGGGACGCCCTGTATATGTACAATATATTGTGAAACTAGACAAAAATTGTCAAAAAACTATCTAAAATTCGATCCTAATGAAATGAAAATTTTGTGCGACAAGATTATTTTACCCATATATAATTCCATTAAATGTAACAAAAAATACTTATTTTCTATTGTTATTATTATTGTAATTAAAATTGTTTATAAATTGAATTTTTTTATTGTTGCTTATTTATTCAGCTAATACTTCATAATTTAGTATTGGCAGTGCTCCAGCTCATATATATATATATATATATATATATATATATCTGTGCAAAAGTCTTTGGCAGGTCTGAAAAAATCTTGTATTGATCAATTTTCTCAATTTCAAAGGTTAAAATACACGTGTTAGCTTCAATATTTATCATTTATTAGAGAATCATCACAATAAGTACTGAAAAGTTACATACAATTGTTGAAAGTCAGTATTTTGTATGACTGTCCTTTTCCTGCAAAACTGCTGCAATAGGGCATATCATACTTTTTTGAGTCCAAATTTCACTCTGGCTAATATGTATTTTTATGTAAAATTTAATTCTAAGAGGGGTTTCTTTTCTGCAACTTTTCCCAAAAATCACATTATGTTCAAAATTGCAGTTTTCTATTCTATGTTGAAATACTGAATATTCAATTGAACACAACCTCATATTTTAACCCTTTGTTGTAATTTGTTGCCATTTAGACACATTAACTTTGCTTAACTCTTACAAAGGTTTAATACATACATACATAAGAAAAAAATCAGGAAAATGTCAGGTTCAAAGCTCTCGGATGTTGTGGGTCCGGGGAAGGAGTTTATTCCAAGCGAGGTGCTGACTTGGAGAGCTGTTCTTCAGAGAGGGATTCATCTGCAGGAGGAAAAGTTCCTCATTCATGACATCCAAAGGTCTAAATACCCTATCCGAGAGATGACTGATGAGCTGGCTTCACTCGTGATGACTCAATGGAAGGAAGTCGAATGTAAAGTTCTCCCTGCTTGTGACAATCACAGAAAAATCGCTGACAGACGTTGTGAATGGGAGAGTTGAGTCTGCGACCCGGGAGAAGGATGGCTGATCTGGATGAACTCTGTGAAGTCTGCATTTGCAAGCATCAGATCTTCTTGTGTGGCTCAGAGGGGAGTGGGTGCTCAGGATGCTCCCTCAAGGCCCATGTGAACTGTAACTGTCCTTTGGAGGTGAAGATTCCTAAACTGGACCGTCAGTGGCTGTACTACCAGAGAGTGAAGACTTCCAAAGCTTCAGGAATCCAGATGTCTTCTGTAGACTTCGAAGACAGCAGGAGAGAGATCAAAGCAGCAAAGAGGAAGGAGGCTGAAGAAGCTTCTGCTATGAAGAGGAAGAAGAAAGAGGAGGCTACTAATGAGGAGCTTCTCATGAAAGACTTTGAGGAGGACGAAGAGCCAAACTTGGAAAAAGCTGCAAAAGAAGCCTCTGGCAACGCTGAGGCTACTGAAGCTCCTATGGATGTTCCCGCTAAAGTACCTGCCAAAACTCCAACTTCTGCTATATGAAACTACATGAAGATCCAAGGCACAGCTTCAGCAGCTTTGAGGTACAGGGTGGCAAATGTTCCGGCAGCTGCAGTTGTCACTGGCTTCCTGAATGACCTCATCAAGGCCAGTCATCTTTCCAAAGATAAGACTTACTTGGCCATAGATGGCATGAAAGTCTGGAGGGCCAAGGAGGAAGTAATGGCCTCATCAGTTAAAGCTCTCACGCAGAGGTCAGAGGAGAAGATCTCTGGGATATTCTTTGATGGCAAGCAGGATAGGAACACAAAGGTGTTGAAATATGATGAAGTGACAGGGAGATTTCATCCTGTCAAAGTGATCAAGGAGCATTAACACTATCACGTGGGAGCCTCAAGGAAAGTACCTCTTCCATTTCATTCCCAAGGAACCTGAGGAAGGAGAAAAGCCTGCTCATAAGATCACTCAGGGCCTGCATGAGTAGCTTCTGGATCACAGAGCTGATGAGAGCCTTGTAATGATTGGAGGAGACTCTACCAACACCAACACAGGGTGGTCTGGAGGCGCCATAGCCCTATTGGAGAAGATGCTGGGTCACAAGTGCCACTGGATGATCTGTCAGCTCCATGTGAATGAGCTCTCCCTGAGGCACTTAATCATCAAGCTGGACAGCCCTGTAACTCCACAGTCAGGCTTCAGTGGGCCTATTGGAAAACTTATTGAGAAAGTGAATGAACTTTAGGTCAGCTTCAAACCAGTGGAAGGAACTGAAGATATCATACAGCTGCCAGTAGAGATAGTCAAATTTCTCTCCACAGACCAGCACAACTGCTATCTTCTGATCAAAGCCATCAAGTCTGGAAGTCTCAGTCCACAGTTGGCTAGTCTCAAGTGCGGATCTCTGAACCAATCCAGGTGGCTCACTACTGCATAGGCCATCTTGCTATTGTGGATGAGGGAGCACAGACTGAAGGGGGAGGTGTTGAGGAGGCTTGAGGTCCTCATGAAGTTCTGCCTTAACTTCTACTTCAAAATGTACTATGACATCAAAGTGAAGCACCACCTCAAATTTGGTCCTGCGCACGTTTTTTAAGCCTGAGGCTGCTGAGGAACCAGACTACTGAGGTCAGGAACATCATCTCTGGTGCAGTGATAAGAGGAGCTTACACATGCACATCCTGAGAACATCCTGGCTTCATTCCTGTGCAGTGAGGATGAACATCAGAGAGCTTTTGCTGTGAGCCAGATAGAGAAGATCAGAGGAGGAAGAGACTTTGGTGATACGACAGTGAGGCCCCATAAAAATTCCAAAGTCAATCTACAAGCCACTTCACCTGAAGATCTCATCAACTGGGAATCAGAGAATATTTACAAGCCTATTTTCACCTGCAAGATGATCTTGACTGAGCTCGAGAATCTCGGGAAAACTCCACTCAAAGTGGATGCTTTCTCTGTTTATACTCAGTCCTGCAAGAGAGCTGTACAGGAAGTCTCAACTGCTTCCCAAGCTGTGTACAGTCACAAGAGGAGAGATGGGTGGGTGAGAGCCAGGATAGACCATTGAGAAATGCTCCCAGTATTCAGATCAAAGCAGGACATACTTAAGAGCTTTTCAGGTTCAAGTCGCTGATGAAGAGGCTGAAGCCATTGTTAATGCTCATAAGAGCTGAAAGTCCTAAGATCATAATATAAGATCTTATGAGGCCACGCTTTTCAGGGATCCAGGAAGAACAGGTGTGTAAACCTACACGTGGAGGTGGCAAGTCTCCCGCTACTTGATCAGAGTAGAGCTGGTGAGCCGCGTCTATTCTTTGAAGAAAAACTTAAAATTCTTAAGTTTTACATGAAATCTAAACATTTTTTCAGCACCCAGAGGTGTTGAAACACACAAGAACGCAAGGATGAGGTCAGAAAAGCAGCTTTTAGACTAAATCATATGCAGAACATCTGCGCGCTTTGGTTTGGGTGCCCTGAGGCTGCGTTAGGCAGCCTTCAAATCAGAAAATTGCAATTTTGACCATGAAAATGAGATTTTTCGAAAAGTTGCAAATAATAAACCCATCTTAGAATTAATTTTTACATAGGAATACATATTAGCCACTTTGTTTTTCCAAAATTTCAACCCTGAACCCAGAGTATGATATGCCCTACTGCTGTAATTCAATTTGGAATGCTATCTTGGCATTTTTGTAAGAAATCTGATGGAATGTTGTTCCATCCATCTAAAAGGACCTGCCATAGGTCTTCTCTCAATTTTGTCTGTTTTTCTTGCTTCTTTGTCTAAATAATCCCAAACAGCCTCAATAATATTTAAACCAGGGCTCTGGGGAGGCCACTCCATCAGTTGCAAGTCTCCACATTCTTTTTTTTTATTTTTATTTACCAAATAGGTTTTGACTACATTGGCAGTATGCTTAGGGTCATTGTCATGCTGAAAAATAAAATTTTGCCCAATTAATCTCCGACCTGATGGCACAGCATGAATTAGGATCTGTCTCTATCTTTTTGCATTCAGTATTCCATCAATTTTGATAAGATTCTCAATATGTTGAAATGCAGCCCCAAACTTGGAAAGATCCTCCACCATGCTTAGTTGTTAGCTGCAAACACATTTCCTTGAATTGTTCTACATTTCTTCTTCTCACATACTGTCTTCTCTTTGTGCCAAAAATTTCAAATTTTGATTAGTCACTCGAGAGGACCCTTTTCCACTGGTCAGCATTCCAATTCTTGTGCTTTTGAGCATATTTGAGCCTCAGACTTGTTTCCTTTCCTGAGAAATGGCTTTTTGATTGCCACTTGACCATTAAAACCATTTCTGAGGAGTGATATCTTCACAGTGGATGAGTGGACTTGTAATCCTGAGGTCTGGGCAAGTTCTGCCAAAAGTTCTGCACTGGATTTTCATCTATTTCTGAGAGATATTAGCTTAAGGTGTTTCTCATCATTTTTAGAAAGTTTCCTTGGCCTTCCACTGCATTTTTGATCTTCAACTTTGCCTGTTTCACACAGTTTCTTCAAAATTGCTTGAATACCATATCTTGATACTCCAGTTTGTCATGATATTTCTAATTGAGATTGACCCTGCTCATGCAATAATACTATCCAGTCTAGTTGCAATGGATATTTTAGCCATTGCTTAACCAATGTAAAATTTTATGCCATTATCTAGAAAAAAGAGACTTAACAATTAAGAAATTTTATTAAAAAAAATTAAGTTTCATTTAGTTAGGAGCATTGAACAATTACAAAAACGTACAAAAGAAGATCTGTTTACAAACTATTACTGAATGAGCTTAGAATATCTTGTAAAATAGTACCTAGAAGCTTTGTGTTAAATTCCATTCTATCTCCAGCAGTGGCGTTTGGTCCATGGAAGCAATGGAAGCATTGCTTTCCCCACTTAAGTGATTAGGCAATATTAATGATGATACAATTATGATAAATTATCACTAGGCTATATTTTTCAAATATTTTTTAATACAAAAAGCCCAAAATCCAAATCCGTGCATTGAAAAAGGAGGGGGAGAGCAATAATTTTATTGCACTGAGACAGGCACCAGTGAAAGCAACTTGAGAATTACTTCTTTTGTTTGACTTACTATATTCGTGTTTTATAAAAGTTTTATCAATTCACCAATAATTTTGGTGCTTATATGATAGTATAAATGTAATAAATGATATACAATAAAATTACTGATCACTATACTTGGGGATGAATTAATATTATGTCTTAAAAGAATAAAAAATATTCACTGATGGAAACACAGACCCATACCATTCATTTTTTTTAGATAAAACATGGATCGTGGAAGTAACTTAGAGAGTTGCTTATTCCTGCTATTATGCTAATGGAATCCTTTTAAAGCACTTAATTAATGAGCTTATAGCATTAAATGACTAAATAACTGGCAATTATAACCAAATATATTTTTAGAAGAAATACAAACTAATTGTAATTAGAGTTTGCTTAATTATGAGTAAATCAAAGTGAAGTTGTTATATTAAGGTTAATGTCATTCATCAACTGCCCATCCCTTTCCTCCCACCCACCCCTGGAGCTGGTGTATAAATAAGAGAGGTTGGTGTATACATTTTGATGAAACATGTTTTCTTCGTTAAACTGCCTAATAACTGAGATTATTGACAATGACTATACATTATAATTTATATTTATAATAAAACAACACTAACATGCTGAAATGTTTAACATTAAAAAAAAAAAAAAATTAACTGTACAAGGGTGCCTAAGACTTTTGCACAGTAGTAGTGTTAACAGTATGTCCTCTCAACATAAGGCACAAAATAACTAATAACCAGGTTACTGGTATAGAAAGAAACATAATGATCTCACTATATGAACTCCAAATATTTCTGTTGAATGTTTTTGAAATCCGTCACTGAATATGGTACTTTGAGTGCCAAAACATTTGGAATTAATATAGTGATATTATGATTTCTTTTTATACCAGTAGCGTGATTATTATCATATATATATATTAGTGATGGGACGATTAATCGGAATCGGAATCGGAATCGAGAATCAGAAGAATCGAGCATTTTTCAGGAATCGGAATCGGAATCGGAATCGAGAGAATTGTACCATGATTTCCGATTCTTTAACTTTTAATAACAAAATTAATTAATTTATTATCTTTTCAAAAGAGAGGTGGTGGTAGCGAAAGTGATACGAAAGGAAAGCGGAAGGTGTGTGGGGGTTTTCGTTTAATGGTTCTCTTGAAGCCACCCTGGTGCTAAACTGGGAAAGGGCCATTGGATGAAAAAAAAATATCTTTTTAGGTAATAACTAATAAGTGATTACGATTATGAGCGAAAGATGACAACTTAAGTAACACTGAACACAGAGTATCAGAACTGACAAGTCGCCACACGCATAGTGAACTAATATATATAGTGGATAAATAGCCCAAAACCTCTTTATAAAATAATATAATATAATAAAATAAATATTTTGCTAATTTTAACTTTCCGTTTAGTGACCAAAACGGTTAAAACTAACGTGTAGGCAAGAAAGTCAGTGTGTTGCTAGCTGTCAGATTAAAAGGTTGTGTGCTGCTGCAGGTGAGTTGTATCGCTTATCTAAACCAAGGAATATAGAATTGGAGGTATTCTACTGAAAGTGGGCATAGGCTTGGCATACCTTATGTAGATATAATTAATGTATAACATTTAAACTAAGTCACAATTCTAAATAACTCTGAATTTCTCGAGGCTAGGCTTAACATTTTCTAACTTTAAATTAACACAACTAGCCTAGCCTAATTGGTCACATTTCTCAAGCCACAGACTCTTCTGAGCTATCAGATGATGACAAAAGTGATAATGAAAATGCTTTCAACTTCAGTTTTGAAAGTTGTTTTTCTGAGATCAAGAAGAAAAAGAAATTAGCAAAGGGAGAACCAAATGCCAAATCAAACGCAGACTCTCTAGGCAAGAAGCTTGAAGAAAGAGAAACTCTAAAAAATGAAATGATTAAATATCAAGGCTTGAAAATGATAAATAATGACGAGAGCCCATTACAGTGGTGGTATGTTAATAAAGACAGCTTTCCTAATATGACTCTTCTAGCTAGAAAATATTTATGTGCACCCCCCTCTTCAGTTGAAAGTGAAAGGGTATTCAGTGTTGGTGGTAATATATATTCACCTAAAAGAAATAGAATGCGAGCAGAAACAGGAGAGATGCTAATGTTTTTGCATTATAATTTAAGGGTCCTGGGTTTTGAATACAAATAAATTCTTACTTATTCACTTATTTATTTGCATTTTGTAGGCTAAGGAGTAAGGATTGCTTTTTGAGTAAAAGGATTTTTTTAAACTTAATTGAACCAGTTTTGCAATGTAAACTTTAAAATTTAAATGAAAGAGGATAACAAATTTTATTTTTATTGTATTGTAGCTATACATTAAAACATGTATATCCATGATGTGTAATCAAGAAGATTAAAATGAATTGTTAGAACTTACAGTTGATTTTTATTTTTAAACCAATCTATTATAATTTATAATTTATATTACCATACTCATAATGTAAATAGTTAATCTTACCAGAGTAAAATATGACAATTTCCAGAAAAACAAGTTTAGAATTATATTTAAAAATATTGAGAATCAGAATCGGAATCGAGAATCGTATCAGAATCGAGACTTTTTAGTGGTATCAGAATTGGAATCAGAATTGTTAAAAATTTTGGTATCGTCCCATCACTAATATATATTTTTTTGTTTCAAAGAATGACCGCTCATGGCCACCAAAAGAAAGGTGGATAGCAGAGCGAACACAGAATGAAGAGTATGGAACAACTAATGGAAATGAACAATAGACGGGGGGGAGGAGGAGGAGGTGGGGGAAAAGCAAAGATCATAGGGGTCACAGCCGGTAAAGAAGTCGGGAGCGAAAGAGGAAGGAGAACAACCCGGTTATCGAAAAGTAGGGACCTTCAGACAGAAGAGCGCCAAGCCTATCACAAAGCCCGACGCTCTCCAAAAAGGGAAAATACTCTGCGCGCAGCGCAGAGTAAAGCGGACACTCCACCAGAGGTGGGCAACTGTAAGTAGGACGTCACAATTGGGACATCGGGGCACCCGATCCCCGGCCATCAAATAGCCATGGGTCAGGTGGGTGTGGCCAATACGGAGGCGGGCCAGAGCCACCTCCTTATGGCGCGACCGATGGAAGGAAGAGGCCCAACATCCCAACTTGGGTTTAATCTTGCAAAGTTTGTTATCCGTAGCGCCATCCCAGCGACTCTGCCACCGGGAGCGCAAAAACCTACGGAAGCCAGGGATATAATCAGAAAAAGGGAGGGACACAGGTGAAACCTGCAGTCGGCACGCGGAACGGGCAGCTCGATCGGCAGCCTCATTTCCAGCCACGTTAACATGTGCTGGGACCCAGCAAAATACCACCTCCTTGCCACCGAAAGCGACAAGAGTATGGTACAGTAGCTGGATTCGTCGGACCAGCGGGTGGACAGAGTCAAAACACTCCAGGCCATCCAGGGCACTGCGGGAATCCGAATGGATGACGAACGACCCATCCGGATGCTCCCGCACCACCTCCAGAGCGCTCAGAATGGCATAGAGCTCCGCCGTAAAAACGGAAGCCTCATCAGGGAGACGGGTACATCGGGGAGCAAGGCAGACGACTGGGGAACAGCCGCGGATCCAACGCCCCCCGACGACCTCGAGCCATCCGTGAAGATCGCAACACATGCAGAGTGACACGCCGCATGCTGAAGGAACAGAGACCGAAGCAAGGCAGAGTCCGACTCGGTCCTGCGAACGGGGCGCAACGCCCTACAGCACGCAACAGGGGTGCTCTCCCAAGGTGCAACACCCTGAAAGAGACCGGTATAACGGATGGAGGGGGAGTGCCCATACCATCGAGGAGGGAGGTCACCGTGTCGGTGAAATACCAACCCCCATCCCGGCAGAACGCCCTCTCAACCACCTGGAACAGAGGAGAGGTGGGAAGACGGAGGATCCGGAGATAGTGTTTAGCAATGAGGAACGACCTCCGATCCTCCAAGGGAGGGATGTCGCACTCAACCTGCAGACTATCAACCGGAGAGGAGCGGAAGGCGCCAGATGACATGCGCAGTCCTCTAGAGAGGACCGGATCCAGTATCCGAAGGGCCGTGCGGGAGGCGGAGCCATACACCACACTCCCATAGTCTAATTTGGACTGTACCAGGGACACGTACAAACGGAGGAGCGTCCGCCTATCCGCGCCCCATGTAGTATGCGACAGATGCCCCAGCAAATCCAGGGTACGTCTCGCGGACTCGCGCAGCCGGCGAAGGTGGGGAACCCAGCTCAAACGGCTGTCGAAAACCATACCCAAGAAGAGTACTGATGGAACGAGGGCCAGAGGCTGACCCCCGAGTGTAAGGTTAAAGGCCGGGATGGCGCCGGATCCCCGTCTCCTCGACGGAAGGAAGGCCACACACGAAGTCTTCGGGGAAGACAACGTAAGGCCCACCGACGACGCCCAGCGTTCAACCCGATTGACCGCGAGTTGGACTTGCCTCTCCACGAGGGGGGGACTCGTCCCCGCGGCATAGACAGCCAGATCATCTGCGTAGATGGAACAGCGCACCGAGGGCGGAAGAGCTCCCGGTAGCGCAGACATAACTAGGTTGAAGCAGGAGACGCTTAACACACACCCCTGGGGCACCCCCTCCTCCTGAACATACAGGGCAGATAGGGCCGCCCCATTACGGACGCGGAAAGTGCGACGGCAGAGGAAGTTGCGAAGAAACGTGGGCAAAAAGCCCACAAAACCAAGAGACTTCAAACGGTCCATGACAACTCCCCGACGGGTCGTGTCATAGGCCTTTTGGACGTCAAAAAAGACGGCCAGAACAAGATTCCGGCGGGAAAATGCCTCCCGTACATCATGGCCAAGGAGGAGAAGGGGGTCCAGAGTACCCCGAAATCGACGAAAACCATACTGGGTCGGGGGGCATAACCCAAGCGACTCCAGTGTAAAGGAAAGTCGGACGGCCACCATCTTTTCGAGGAGCTTGCATAAGCAGCTCGTCAAAGCAATAGGCCGATAGCTCGCCACCTCCGCCGGATCCTTCCCCGGCTTAGGTATCGGGACCACAATCGCCTCCCTCCAACGGGAAGGGAACGACCCCTCAACCCACATCCGGTTGAAAAGATCCAGCAAGAAGTGCAGGGCCATCGGGTGCAGATTCCAAAGAAAGTCATACGGAATGTCATCAGGGCCAGGGCGGAAGAACGACGGGTTGCCAAGGCAGCCCGAAGTTCCCGCATCGGAAAGAGATGGTTATAGGGCTCGTTCCCAGGGGGCGGGAACGTGACCTCCGATAAAGGGCGATCCGCAGCTGAAGGCGAACGGGAAACCGCAGCAAAAGCACCGGCCAGCCGATCAGCCACAGCAGCAGGATCCGAAAGGAAGCCGTCCCCGTCCCGAAGGACAGGGCGACTAGCAGGGACTGGCTCCCCTCGATACTACGTACCTTCCGCCACACAGCAGCAGAAGGGGTAGATGAGGAGATGCCGGACACAAAAGCACGCCAAGAGGCCCGACGGGCCAACTTGAGAGTCCGGCGGGCGAAAGCCTTCGCCCGCCGCATCTCAATCAAGTGGCCCGCGCGCCGGGTGCGGTGGAAGCGGCGCGTTGCCCTCTTCCTCTCGCACACCGCCTGGTGACATGCTGGAGTCCACCACGGGACGCTACGAGTCCGCGGGTTACCGGAAGATCGAGGAATACAGTCCTCCGCGACGCCCATCACCACCCGCTCGAAGAACTCCAAGCTCTCATCCACAGAGCCAAAGCTCAATACCGAACGGACAATGACGGAACGAGCTCTGAAAGATGGCCAGTCAGCCCGCGCAAGGCACCACCTCGGTCGAGACGAAACGCCCGGCTGCGGACCGACCGGCTCAAGACAGACTGGGTAATGATCACTGCCATAAGAGTCCCCCAACACCTTCCACGAAAAATCGAGTAAGGCATCGAGGGACACCAAGGAGAGATCAATACAGGTAAATGAACCCGTGGGTTCGTGGAAGTAAGTAGGTTCACCGGAATTGAGACACGCAAAGGAAAGTTCCTCCATTAAGGAGAGTAAAATACCAGCAACATTAGTCGACCGAACATCTCCCCAAGCCGGGTCGCGACTGTTAAAGTCCCCGAGGAGGAGAAACGGTCGGGGTAGTTGCAGCACCAACTCGCGAACCGCGTCGCGAGAAGGAGGGTCATGAGGAGGAATATAAACCGAGCAGGCAGTGTACTGGCGATCTAAAAAGAGCCGCACAGCCACAGCCTGCAAGGAAGTGCGAAGAGGCACACCACGCGATGGTAACGAATGATGCACGTAAATCGCCGCACCCCGCCGGCGTGTGCGCTCATCCGGGGTGCAAGGGAAACCAACATAGCCAGAGAGACGAGGGAGTCCCCGCGCAGCCAGGATAGTCTCCTGGAGACAAACACAGGAAGGCCGCTCGCTCTCCAGCAGGGAGGCAAGGTTCTCCCAGTTAGCTAAAAGCCCCCTACAGTTCCAATGCAAGATGGAACTGTAAGGGGAAGCGGCATTATAAGAGGCAGAGAAAACAGCGAAATAGCCACGGACCAAGCTGAGCAGCAAACTCAACGGTCCGTAACCAGGGACGGAATCGGTTTCCCCGACTCACCCAGAACTGGGGGGGTAGGGGCCACCGACTCCGCATCTGCTGCACCCGTAGTAGAACGAGAAGTGGAGAGTAGAACAGGGAGGTCAGAGGGGGGCTCTCCCGGCGGGGGGAGAGACGACGAGTCGGGCCCAGCCGAAACCCCCAACTCCCCACAGAGGGGGACCGGGGGGAACCAGCTGTTCGAGGGCTCGTCAAACCAGACAAGCACTGACGGGGGGGAGAGGAAAGGTCGACCACAGGTGGGAGAGGTAGATCCAGGAGAGAGACCCGACCACTCTCAGCAGGAGCCGGAGGAGAGAGACTCCATGAAGGAGGGCCAGGCCCCTCTCGACCGGGTCTATCATGGGAACAGAGTCAGTAATCGAGGGTGTCATGGGGCGGTGTACCTCGACCGACACCCGGACACTGGTCGGGGTACCGGGAGGTGACGCCTCACCAGCCCTCCGTATAGGGGGGGGGGAGTCCCGAGCGGATCAGGAACAGCGCGCCGCTTCCCCTCCGGTGAAGACGGGAAGAAGGGGAAGCAAGGCGAGCAGCAGTCAGGATCGGGTCGGAAGGACTCCGACTCCGACCACGGCGACGCTTCCTCCTCTCCTTCGGGGCATCCCCCTCCCCACCCGAGAGACGAGTAGGCAAGGATCCAGACCCCAAGGCCGGAGGGGGAGAAGGGGCACTTGTAGGCAGGGAATCAGATGGGATGTCAGAAAGTGAGGCAGAGGAACAAGAAGGACCCGCGGCGCCAGGAGGACCACCAACCCCCGGGACTGCCAGGGGGGGCACCACTCCAGTAGACGCCGGGGTAGCACGGGAGGGGCCCGAGGACCCGCCAGGGCCAAGAGCCGCAGCGTAGGACAACCCCCGCCGCGGCTCCCGGTCACGGATCTTATCGCGCGCCTCCCGCGCACTAAGGAATTCGGTAGTCCTTAAGGACCGCACCTCAAATTCAAACTTGAAAACGGGACAGTCCCGAGAAGAGGAAGGGTGGGCCCCCGAACAGTTCGAGCACCGCGGGGGCTTCGTGCACGGGGTAGGGTGCGCAGGCCCACCGCAGCGGACACATAGCTTACCCTCACGGCGGCACGCAGAACATGGCCGAACCGGTTGCAGCCAAAGCAGCGAACCGGGTCAGGCACATATGGTCGCACCGAAAACTCACACGACCGGCGATCACCCATGCCCCAGAACACCTGGGCCGGAGGCACAAGGGAGTCAAAGGTCAGGAGCAGACGAGCGGACGGGGTAAGAGCACCATCCTGGCGCGACGAAAAGCGGAAGACCTTCGTTACCCCCTGGGGGGCAAGATCCTCCTGCAACTCGCCAACCGGGATTGACAGCAGACGGGAAGCGAAAATGGTGCCTTGACAGCTATTCAATTGCGGATGGGGAGTCACAGAAACTCTGCAACCCATGACATCCTGCAACTGTAGAAGGGACCCAGTCACCCCCGAAGAACGGGACTTCAAAAGAAGAGACCCATCCCTCAGAGGGCGGATATCATAACGACAGGGAACCCCTATCGTCTTAAGGCGCTGAAACACCCGTTCCGAGTTGCCCGGAAGGGAGCCAGCGGAAGGGCGGAGAACAAGGAACCTGTCCACCGGACAGAAATTGACAGCAGAGACAGATCCATGTGTAACGGTAACCGAGAGTGGGCGAGAGAACAAGGGCCGCGAAGACCCCGCCCTACGGCCACCACGAGTCCGGCCACGAGAGCCAGACACCGCAGAGGACGAGAGGGGGCCATACGGCTTGAGGGTCAATCCAGCGGAGGCAGAAGCCGCTGAACGACCAGTAGTAGTAGTCTGATCCAAATCCAAGGGCGGGCCAGAGTCGTCAACAAGAGGGGAGTGAAGTTTAGAATTAGAACCCATAAACAGTATTTTTACAAAAACGGCAGCCTCGGACCCAAGGCGATGCACCAGCCGCCGCTGCATCCTTCAAAGCGCAGGCCCAACGTCCCGGGTAGCCCGCCCCCCAACCTAACTGTCGTTTTAAAAACAGCAGATTGGCACTACGGAGATTTGTCCGTTAAGGGCCAAGCAAAGACCCAATCCAGACGCAGCAGCGGTCCGGGCGCCCGTACCGTCCCCGGAGCACGGCTCAGCCACGGAGCGATGCCCCCCGGCGGGTGCACCCGATGACCCCAAGACTGCAAATACAAACAGAGGGAGGGGGATACTACGATTGACAGAGGCACAGGACCGAGTCAAGACAAAAGAAATTCCGGGAGAGACGGAAAAAAGGGGGAGCAAAAAGAAAAGAAAGGGGGGGGGAAACGCAACTAGGTAACTCTTCGCCCACACCCCGCGAGGAGTTGAGGAAACCTAACAACCCACGAGGTGTACGAGCCCCCTCGGCCCGGCAAGCCGGAGTACCTAATCGAGGGGGCACTAATATATATATTATATATATATATGCCTCAGTGGTGTAGTGGTTAGCATCGCTGACTACAAATCCATCAGCCCCAGGTTTGAGACCCAGTGACTGCAGCCAGCACCCAGCAAAACCCAGCTGTTCATCCTTCCACACAATAAAGTGGTTGGTAGATAAATAGGTACCCTGGGTGGCCTAGATGCTGGGCTGTGGTGGGGCATGGTTCAGATTCCACATTAAACTGTAGGTCTAAGGTGGAGTGAAAAGCTTGACCTTCATCAGAATGAACAATTCAGGTGGAAGCTAACAAAGGTGTGTGTATATATGGTATCTGGGTCATTCCAGGACAAATCAGGCATTGCCTGAAACCACACCCACTTAGATTTTGCTTAAAATTGCTATACAGGGTTGTTTCTGCTGAAAAACACAAAATTTCGATTTTCAGAGCAATCAGAGTAACGGTTCAAAAGTTATGGGCCCCCCCAATTTTGGCAGTGGGGGCTAGCCTCTTAATTTTTAAAGGTCTATAACTCAGTCCCTAATTGAGCTAGGAAAAAAAAATTTAAAAACCATTTGAAAGCTCAAATCCTAAAATATAATTTACTCGAAGTAATAAAATGCATTTAATCAAATAGTTAAAAAGTTATATCAGTTTGAATATGTTTTGGGGGGCCCCACCCCCTATAATACAGATATTCAAGATTTTTTTTTCATTTTTTACCTCAATTGCTCTTCTATATGATTTAGTCAATGACATTATGTATTTTTACCCTTCATTAGATGGTGGTGGAGGTTAAAAACATTCTAAATTCTGGGTTCTCATAAAAAGCTGTCACATTAGAAATAGTTTCATCACTTATCTTTTTCCCTTTACTGTATTTAGGAACATATCTACCTTCCATGGATATTTTTTAGACAATTAAAATGGTGTGATTATGTTCTGTATGTAAGAATGATATTGAAGAAAAGTTAGGCTATTCAAATTTAAAACATCTAAAATTCTATATATCAAGAGTCTTTAATTATGACCATGAGTTGCTAATTTAGTTGAATTTGAGTAATCCTTACCTTTCTAATTCTTTTTCCATGCATAATCTCTTGGATGTAGATGCTCCCTCATCCACAGATGCTGAGAATGACTGCTCAAAATTCTTTTTCAAAGTAGATCCACACTTGTCATATTTGTCTGATGCTTTTTTAGATATCCTGTCAGTGTTCATACCATTTGAAATCAGGCATCATCCAAAATTTAGAATTAAGTACTAACAAATTTTCATAATTTAATAACTAATCAGAATTCATTTATTGTACATAACTATTTTTTTTTGCAATTACTTAAATTGTTAAAGAATATTATGTTTACAAGTTTGATAAAACTGCATTATTTTGATAACCTATGAAACAACGTATACACAAAGTTAGAGTTTAGATGATTTTTAGAAATCATATAATGCATTTTCCAATAACTATACTTTTCAAAAATAAGTCCCCAAATTATAATTCATACACATTCATACATATAATTCATACACAGAATTTTATTGGTGAAATCTCCATTTCTTCAAGAATGTTCTTGGTTTGTTCTCTACAGATTTCAATATCACTGATCTCACCAGGATTGTCAGTTTGCAAATGTGCACTTCCTGGACTGCTTTGAAATGAAGAGGTACTTGTAGATAACTCAGTTTCAAAAAAATCATCAAATAATTTATCAGGTTCTTCAAGTTCATTTAATCTTACAGAAGAGTTTCTACAAACTTTCCAATTAAGCAGAGCAGGATGTTTTTCCATTACATTTAATGGTAAATTTCTTAAACCCTTTAAGATTCTTTTCTTGTGTCTCTTAAGAGGGTCACAACACTGTTTATGATAATTTAAATGGTAAGACATGTTTACAATTTATATATTAGCTTCAGTTCCTGTAATAAGTAGAAGTAACATTAAATGTTAATGATTTTTAATGATGATAGGCAAACACAAGCACAGCCAATATAAGCAAGGCACTAAAATAATATAGCAAGCAGATACCATATATGAGCAGTGTTTATCGATGTGGTCACAAAAGGCAAACTGAACCCTTAATAACCAAGGCTCATGCTAATGGAAGGAGCCCTCAGACAATCTCATTTTGCTGTGACAAGTTGTAGCATGACTACACAAGCGTGATACCACTCAACCTTACAAACAGGCAGTACAAATTAGCTTTTATTTTAATGTGTGTGTGTGTGTGTGTGTGTGTGTGTGTGCAATATAAATAGTTAGTATAGCCTAATTCCTGAACTTGGGAATGTCATCTTTTAGCTAGCAAGTACCTTATAATAAAGTGCAAAAAAATACACAATGTCATTAACTGTCATATAGAAGAGTAATTGAAGTACAAAATGATAGGAAAAAAATCTTGAATATCTGTATCATAGGGGATGGAACCCCCCAAAAAATACTCAAACTGATATAACTTTTTAACTATTTGATTAAATGAATTTTATTACTTAGATTCAATTATTCTTTAGGATTTGTGCTTTCAAATGGTTTTTGAATTGTTTTCCTAGTTCAATTAGGGACCAAGTTATGGACTTTTAAAAATTAAGGGGCCAGCTCCCACCCTCAAAATTGGGGGGCCCATAACTTTTGAACCATTACTCTGATTGCACAAAAACAACCTCATATACCAAATTTGAGAAAAATCCAATTCAGAGTGGTTACAAATTTCTTTTTTTTTGCACGATTTGTCCAAGAATGCCCATCTGCATATAAATTGAATAAATCATTCTATGTATATATTGTTCACATATAGGTATTGCATAATCTACATGAGAAAAAATGGATGTGATTTTTGGATTCAGCATACCAAAATTGATAAAAAACAGTTATGTATGTTGAAACATCAGATATGTTGCATACCAATGCATAATTATAGGTAGGCAGTTAAAAAATAAGCTAAATAGTTTGATTGGGAAAAGCAAAAGGCATAGCGAAATAAATCCAGCTAGAAATAGCAATAAAGATCCAAAGGAATTCTTTAGTTTTTATAAAAATAATAAAAAGCAGAATAGGATTGGCCCAATAACATGATAGGATGTTTGAAAAGGATCAGGATATTGTTGGTGTGCTTAATGATTATTTTGGCTCCATTTTAATTGAAACAAATTTAACTTTAATTCTTTAGATTTTGTAAATTTGAGTATTCTTCATCATATTCATATAAGGAAAGATGATATTGGGCAATGATTCATACAATGAAGTCAAATAAAGCTGCTGGACTTGATAATATACATATATGGCAGGATTCTCAGAGAATAGGTAAAAGGCTTATCTGAGGCACTAACTATTTTGTTTGCTTGGTCTACTAATTATGGAGAGGTACCAGATGAATGGAAAAAAGCAAATATAGTACCCATTTACAAAAAGGGTAGTAAGAAGGAGGTAGGAAATTATAGGCCTGTTAGTTTAACATCATTGGTAAGAAAGATATTATAAAGAATAATATTGAAGTTCATTTGAAAAATTTTAATCTTATTTCAAATTCACAACATGGATTTAGATCAGGAAGGTCATGTTTGTCTAATCTCTCAGCCTTTTTAGAGTTTGTAACTGATCAGGTAGATAATGGAAATTATGTAGATGTTACTTATTTGGATTTTAATAAGGCATTTTACAAGGTTCCACATAGGAGACTTCTATATAAATTAAAAGCTCATGGGATATTGGGGTCAGTTATAAATTTAGTAGAAAAATGGTTAGAAGACAGAGAAGAGAGAGTAATTCTAAATGGTCATGAATCTGGGTGGCAGAAAGTGAAAAGTGGAGTACCACAGGGATCAGTTTTAGGTCCATTATTTTATATATGAATGACTCAGAGAAGGGCATAGGTTGTAAAATATCTAAATTTCCAGATGATACAAAAGTAGTTGCCCCAGTTACTGGTAATTATATAGAAAACGGCGCAACCCGAAGTATGATGTAAAAAACATTTTATTAGGTCAATTTGATGTGCTGAAGCCAAATCTGTTAACCATTTGGTGTGCAAATGCTTCAAATTAGAGTAAATGTTATTTATATTTTACTCTTATTTTGAAGCATTTGCCTAAAAAATGGCTAACAAGCACATGAAAACTAACCTAACCTAAGAGTAAAATAACCACACGTTGGGCACGACAACTCAGAAAGCAAAACACCATGTTTTTGGAAAAATAGAATTGCTTCTTCATCATTTTCGTAATACTTTACAATAGCTTCAATGTATCTAACAGAACACCCTTCACACTCCATTGCTATATAAACATTAAAAGGGCGCATTTTAAAAGGGTTATAAAATTGCTTCTGTTAAGAAGCAAAATTATTGGAACCAAAACATAAATGATGGGCAAATGAATGAACTTCAAAAATTTGTAATTTTATTTATAATCTGTAAAAATGTAATTTGCACACCAAATGGTTAACAGATTTGGCTTCAGCACATCGAAATTGACCTAATAAAATGTTTTTTACATCATACTTCGGGTTGCGCCATTTTCTATATAATTACCCTACTTTGACTTGCGGAGCAAAATTATTGGAACCAAAACATAAATGATGGGCAAATGAATGAACTTCAAAAATTTGTAATTTTATTTATAATCTGTAAAAATGTAATTTGCACACCAAATGGTTAACAGATTTGGCTTCAGCACATCGAAATTGACCTAATAAAATGTTTTTTACATCATACTTCGGGTTGCGCCATTTTCTATATAATAACCCAGTTACAAATATAGAAGATTACAAAAGATTACAAAAGGAAGTCATATGTAAATTATATAACTCTTATGTCAGGCCTCACTTACAATACTGCATTCAAGCTTGGTCCCCTCACCTTAGACATGATATTGATACACTTGAAAGTGTGCTACATACATAGGGCAACCAAGCTTAAAGGAAAGATTAAAGGAACTAGGTATGTTTAGCTTTGAGAGACATTGTATGAGGGGAGATATGATACCAATGTTCAAATTTTTTTCAAGTTTGGACAATTTAGATGTATGTAACTTTTTCTCAGTAGAAACTGATAGGATAACTCTTGGGCATAAGAAAATTAAAAAACAGTCTTGTAGACTCAATCTACAAAAATACTTTTACAGTCATAGAGTACACTAGTAGATTTATGGAATGATTTGCCATACAATGTGATAAACAATAGCTAGCTCATTAGTTAATTTTCAGAAAAAATTTGGACACTTTCATGAATGAAAGTTTTAGATTTTTTTTTATAGCTCATGACTTGGATAATCTTCATAGGTCCCAGTGGCTTCATGTTTTCCAAATAAAATGTAATGTAATCCTACGCTCTTTAAGGAAGTTTTGAATAAAAAGTGGGAGGTTTCCCCTCAAGCCCAGATTAAATAATTTTAAAAACAACCCATGATGCCATATACAGGGTGTCCCGTAAGTCTGGACCCATAGGGCAAAATTAATAAAAGTACAAAATACTCCAAAAATTTATTACATAAAGTGTCCGCTGTTGTGTCGCACACATAGTTCAAGACGCAATCTCCACTGCGACAGCACTTTCTGAATCACAATCGCAGAAATTTCTTGACACGCCTCCACAATGCGTACTTTAAGGTGGAAAATGTTCTGAATTTTGACCTCGTACACTTTGGCTTTCAAGTGGCCCCACAAACTTGAACTCTCTCCTCTCTAGTCAGTGACATGGTTTACCTGCAACATAATAAAAAAATATATGATAAATCCCTATGGGTCCAGACTTACGGGACACCCTGTAGAGTATAGGCCTTTCATATATGAGGAGTTCCAGGACAAGTGACCCCGAGTCCACAACCACTAAACATACCATATGACCTCTTGAGATACATGGAAACTGGACTAGATCTACTGCTACCAACTCGAATGGTGATTGGGTTACAATCCTTAGCATGGGAGGTGCCACTACTTCAGCTGAAATTTTGGTTAATTGACACTGCAAGCATGAAGCTACATCACTAGGTACCTTATATAAAGAAGGATGAAATACCTGACCAGAGAGAATGTCTATAATCTTTTGCCTACCTATATGTGCCATTTCTAGATGAATAGTTATTGCTAGATGCAAAAAACTTCACTTTTTTCTACGTGAAGGTTAAAATATGAAAATAAAAACCCACTCTAATAGACAGAGTTTATTTCCACGACAGTTTCGACGCCCACTGGCATCCTCCTCGGGTGGATACAGAAACACGAATGAACCAAAACAAGAGGGAAAAACAGTCCAGGGACCGACCGTTAAGAAATTCGCACCTACTTTAGATCTCATTCTCCCGACACCGGAAGGGCATTTTTCATTAAGTACATTCGCGCAAATTTAAAACTATCTTCCTGTTCTAAACATACAGATTCTATTATATTTTTTACATAATTATTACATTTATTATTAAATTTATTACATTTAATATTGCATAATTATTTATTACAGAAATTATAAATTTATTATTACATTGGTTATTACATTATTGTTTATTATACAGAACTTATAATAAACCGAAAAACGAATGAAAAAAGCCGATTGGGAAACAATCCAGAGACCATTGAGAAATTCGCACCAAGGTTAGATACCGTTCTCCCGACACTGGAAGGGCATTTTATTACAGGGTCCGCTTATAAGTACATTCCCACAAATTAAAACTATCTTCTTGTTCTATACATACAGATTCTAATATTTTGACATAATTACTGCATTTATTATTACATTTACATTTTTTAACATTTATTATTATTACCTTTACCCTAATTATTAAATTTATAATATTACCTTATTATTACATCTGTTGCATTTATATTTATTTCCACATTTATTACTTCCATTATTACATTTACTAAAGGCGAGTAAGGAAACATTCCAATCCAGAGACATTTAAGAAATTCACACTTAGGTTCGAACACGTTCCCACGACTCCGTAAGGGATTTTTTGACCAAGAATCTCATTAAAGGGTCTAACTTATAAGTACCTTCGCACAAATTAAAATTATCTACTTTTTCTATACACACAGATTCTATTATTTTTCTTTTGACATAATTATTACATTTATAAAGTACCTTACTTGATTCCCAATCTATAGCATGATTATTTTGGCTGGCGTGATAAAAAATGGCATTATTAGTATTACAACTTCTGAAGGCATATTTGTGTCCTTTAATACGGGTTTCAATATTTCTTCCAGTTTCTCCCACGTATACTAAATCACAACTTTTACAGGGAATGCTGTAGACACAGGCTTGTTCCTCTTTTGCCACGTTATTCCTAACCAATTTACTTTTCACGGCAGACGAATATTTGAACGCCGTCCCATTATTTCACACAGGGGTTCCTTTAGTTACAGGTTATCTAAATTTCTTGCAGATAAATTATCCCCATTAGTTGGTAAATTTTCAGGCTCGCACATCACTAATTCCTGTGACTTTATTAACAAAGTTATGTCCTTAGATTTAAAACGGGGAAGAATGATCAGTTTTGACGTTGAGTCCTTGTTTACGAAAGTTCCCATTGATGATGTACTTAGTTTTTTAGATAGAAAATTGCCAACATGTAACGTAGAACTAGGCATGCCCACATCTGTATTTTTAGAACTGATAAAACTCTGTGTCACCAATAATGCCTTCTCCTTCGGTGAAGAATTTTATTTGCAACGTTTTGGTATGGGAATGGGGTCTCCTTTATCCCCAATACTGAGTACATTATACATGGAATACTATGAGTCGGAATTGTTGCGAACAATATGTCCCAGGAATCTAATTTGGTTTCGTTATGTAGATGATATTTTCTCATTTTGGCCTGACCACTGGAACAACTTTGACACTTTCTTTCAGTCATTAAATAATCTTGTTCCCTCTATTAAATTTAAATATGAATGGGAGAACGACAAACAATTACCTTTTCTAGATGTTTTGGTCATTAACGAAAGCGGAAAGCCCAATTTCACGGTCTATAGAAAACCTACTCATTGCAATTCGTACATTCATTATTTTTCATATCATGACGAAGGGGTTAAAAGCTCAATTATTTCTTCCATGTTTCTAAGAGCACTCAGGATTTGTAGCCCACATTTGCTGGACCCAGAAAATTCAAAGATTTGGAACATTTTTAAGGATTTAAAATATCCCGAGTGGTTTATCAGAAAGGCGTATTTTAAAGCCAGAAAATCTTTTTATGCCCCTCGGGAACCTTCAGTTAAACAAAAACAATATGTAAGTTTGCCTTACATTGCCGGCTTAGAAAGAGTAAAACCGTTGACGAAAGATTTTAAGTTTGCTTTGGCGTTCAAATATTCGTCTACCGTGAAAAGTAAATTGGTTAGGAATAACGTGGCAAAAGAGGAACAAGCCTGTGTCTACAGCATTCCCTGTAAAAGTTGTGATTTAGTATACGTGGGAGAAACTGGAAGAAATATTGAAACCCGTATTAAAGAACACAAATATGCCTTCAGAAGTTGTAATACTAATAATGCCATTTTTTATCACGCCAGCCAAAATAATCATGCTATAGATTGGGAATCAAGTAAGGTACTTTATAAATGTAATAATTATGTCAAAAGAAAAATAATAGAATCTGTGTGTATAGAAAAAGTAGATAATTTTAATTTGTGCGAAGGTACTTATAAGTTAGACCCTTTAATGAGATTCTTGGTCAAAAAATCCCTTACGGAGTCGTGGGAACGTGTTCGAACCTAAGTGTGAATTTCTTAAATGTCTCTGGATTGGAATGTTTCCTTACTCGCCTTTAGTAAATGTAATAATGGAAGTAATAAATGTGGAAATAAATATAAATGCAACAGATGTAATAATAAAGGTAATATTATAAATTTAATAATTAGGGTAAAGGTAATAATAATAAATGTTAAAAAATGTAAATGTAATAATAAATGCAGTAATTATGTCAAAATATTAGAATCTGTATGTATAGAACAAGAAGATAGTTTTAATTTGTGGGAATGTACTTATAAGCGGACCCTGTAATAAAATGCCCTTCCAGTGTCGGGAGAACGGTATCTAACCTAGGTGCGAATTTCTCAATGGTCTCTGGATTGTTTCCCAATCGGCTTTTTCATTCGTTTTTCGGTTTATAAGTTCTGTATAATAAACAATAATGTAATAACCAATGTAATAATAAATTTATAATTTCTGTAATAAATAATTATGCAATATTAAATGTAATAAATTTAATAATAAATGTAATAATTATGTAAAAAAATATAATAGAATCTGTATGTTTAGAACAGGAAGATAGTTTTAAATTTGCGCGAATGTACTTAATGAAAATGCCCTTCCGGTGTCGGGAGAATGAGATCTAACCTAGGTGCGAATTTCTTAACGGTCGGTCCCTGGACTGTTTTTCCCTCTTGTTTTGGTTCATTCGTGTTTCTGTATCCACCCGAGGAGGATGCCAGTGGGCGTCGAAACTGTCGTGGAAATAAACTCTGTCTATTAGAGTGGGTTTTTATTTTCATAGTTATTGCTAGCTCAACCACAAATGGAAATGGGACTAGAGATATTGAAATCTCCGTATCTTGACTATTCCAGACTAATAAATCATTTTCCACTGTAATTTCTTGAATATATCACTTAAACCTTCCCAACTGTTGAGGATAATGACTCTTTGGTCTTAGATAGGCCGGGCTGAAACTCAAGATAGAATTAATCAGAGTCATTAACAGTTGGCTTTTGATATAAAAATAAGATTCCTGAAAAAAATAATTGGTAGACACCAACATGTGTCCGGCCACCCCCGTTTTTGTAAAAACATCTAATGCCGCACTAGCAAAATCAGGAAAATGGCAATCTCTCTTCTGAACATGCTAGAGAGATGGTTTGCATACCAAAAGATGCAGAATTTGATTTAGAACAAATTATTAAGAGTGGTATTTTCTCATAAAACCTTTAGTTTTTGAGTTATTTTAGAAAAACTAATTTTTGGGGCCCATAGACCCCCCTTTCGACGGACCTTAGTGACAAAAGAAATTCTAAAATAAGCATGATTTGGTTTTTTGATTACTAACATTGCCCTAAAAGGATGTTGACATGGACATAGTGATCACATGATATGACTTTTCCTTGTTATCTTGCATCCATTATGCTTAAAGAATAGAGGGTGGGGCTGCTTCATGAACTTTTTTTAAACGTAATAAATTGAAAACTGTTTTTTTTTTTCAGGTGCCTTTGTTATAAGTTTCCAACTGCAATTTGTCATTGAATTCAACATTTGCAATATAAAGTATGACTTCTACAAAGAAAAAAGTTGCTAAAGTACTTGGTGATGTACGTTTTATGCCAGCAGAACAGTTTCCTTTAGGGAAATCGCCTACGTTGAAGCAAGTTATTGAAAGGTGTTTGTGTTTCGGAGACTATAAAAACAGATGCTGTACTGAGAGCTACTTCTGAGGAATTGCATAAATTGTGGGTCACATATAATGTTTATCCAATATCAGTAAATGCCATACAGAGCCGACTGAAAACCCAAATAAAGGAATTCAACCGCCTTCTGAAGTATGACAAAAAGAAAAGGGGACCTAAATATCATCAAGATCTGGATGATTTTCTGAAAACTGTAAACGTTTTATTTGACATATATCAACATGATCACAAACTGTTGGCAGATACAGAGAGAAAAAGCACTTACTAAAAATGACTGAATCTGATTACCAGTTTTATGAGGTAGGTCTGTTGATTGAATTTCAAGTTGTAAATTATTAATTAATATTAATTAATTATCAATTATTAATATTATCAATTATTAATAATTTGCTACAATTTTTAAAGTGCATTTAATAAGTTAGTAATATCAATAATACACTATTAATGATGTTAATGATAAGTAATATTTTAGTATTTTCTCATTTTTGTAAGAATTTCAATTTACATATAGAGACCCATAGATAAAAGATACATTATAGTGTAATGAAATATAATTACTTTGTAGGACCAGAAAACAACTAGGCATGGTTACTGTACCATAAAAGAAGTCCCAGAAACAGCCACTGACTTAAAATTCAAATCACGGGTTATTCAATCTCAAAAAGCAAAAGAATCAGTTCCTCCTCGTCATCCTCCTGAACCTATGGACATTCCTGAGTTGACAGATAGCGACAGTTGTAATGATTCATTTGATGCAGACTATGTTCCAGAAGTCTCAACATTACAGAACAGAACTAGATTACGCTCATTAGCTGAAGCATGTGACAGGTACAGTACTGAAAGATAAATCTTTTAATACAGCTTAAAGTGAAATCATTGTGACTAAGAGATTAAGATTACCATAAATTATTCATTGACAATAGATATGTAAATCTACTTCAAATATCCTAACAGATATCAAGTAAGTGATAGAGCAGGAGTGGCTATTGGTTCTGCTACATTGGTGGACTTTGGAGTAATCACCCCAGATAACATACAAAATGTTATTGATAAGTATGTTTTTAATCACTCTAGATATTACATTTCTTAGCTTCTGCTATAAGTTCTAAATCACCAGATTTACTATTATTTTTAATTAGCGTCAAAATTTCTATTTTGTATTTATATTAATTAGTTTCAAACAGGACACTGACATTTGTATTTTGTATATTTGTATAATGCTAATGCAATAATGCATGGCCAATATTTTTGAAATACTTTTCAGAAACAAGTTGAGAAGGGAGAGAGCTAAATTGAGAGCTGAAAGGAAGAAGGAAGAAGAAGTGATATTTGAAAAAGTGACTGGCATTGGCTTTCATGGTAGAAAGGATGCTACACTTGCTGTTAACAAAGTAAATGAAAAGTATTATACATCCACAATCCTAGAGGAACATTATGTCATTACTGGAGAGCCAGGTAAATGGAAATGATTATCATACAGTTATAGGCATTATGCTGTTATATTACTGTACTATAAAGTAATATTTCAATTACTTAAAAAATTTTCTTTTTAAGTGACAACTGTCCAGTTAACTTTATTCCTTCCTTTTTCATTTTTATTTAATTGTAAAATTAATTACATTTATTTTCAGATGATTTCTACCTCGACCATTTTACCCCGGAGAGTGGCAAAGGCATTGACATTGCTCATGGCATTTATAAGATCATTAAAGGGACAGAACTTGAGGCCAAATTAAACTTAGTTAAAGCAGATGGGACAAATACTAACACAGGACATATGCATGGGTCAATCAGATATTTGGAAATGTTTTTAGGGCAACCTCTTCAGTGGGATATTTGTCTTCTGCATCTAAATGAATTGCCACTTAGACACATCTTCATAACTTTAGATGGGACAACAAAAAGTCCAGACAAATTTTCTGGCCCTATTGGTTCTCAGCTCAATGGGGATGTGTCAGAATGGAATGTTGTGGACTTCAAATCTATACCTTATCCTGCATTTGTGCTTCTACCAAATGAGGTGGTCAATAATTTATCAACAGACCAATACTATGGATACTGCATCTGCTGGGCAATTATTACTGGTGAAGTGGATGAAGACCTTGCACTCTTAGAAGTTGGCCTGCTAAATCACTCTCGATGGCTCACCTTAGCCTGTAGAATTCTTCGCTTTTATGTTTCACAAAAAAGACCCAGTAAGAACCTCAAAATCATAGTAGAATTCCTTGGCTGTTGTAGGTCATGAGCGTAGAGATGGTCTTATTAGAAACAAAATTAGATTACGTAAATTAATGAAAGATTTTGTGTCTAAAAAATATTTTAAGTCCTAGATTATTATTTATCATGCTAAAATATGACAAAATGACAATTTGTTAATTGTATAATTTAATGTTTGGCGTTTTGGAATGTCAAAAAGCATTTTCAATGAATTTAAAATGGCTGATTTTGATTGATTTTGATTACTGATTGAAAACCACTAATACATGTCAATTTGCAGCTTGAGAATGTTTTATTGTGTTGACATTCAGTTGAAAGGGGGTCTATGGGCCCAAAAAATTAGTTTTTCTAAAATAACTCAAAACCTAAAGGTTTTATGAAAACATATCACTCTTTATAATTTGTTCTAAATCAAATTCTGCATCTTTTGGTATGCAGACATCTCTCTAGCATGTTCAGAAGAAGAGATATTGCCATTTTCATGATTTTGCTAGCGCGGCATTAGATGTTTTTACAAAAACGGGGGTGGCCGGACACACGTTGGTGGCCACCAATTATTTTTTTCAGGAATCTTATTTTTATATCAAAAGCCAACTGTTAGTCACTCTGATAAATTAAAATCAAACAAAAATTATAGTTTCAGCCCGGCCTACTCTTTGGAGTTCCTCGATTAATGCGGTACTTGAGAGTAGAATCATTCTTTTGCAAGGAGATAATCTTGAAATCATCAAACAAAGGTTGACATTTTGCAGTTCCCACTACCATACCATACATTCTGAAGTAATGTCCTCATCATGAGGGAACTGGGATATTGGTAAGGGCTTTAAAGCCTCAACCACTTTCCCTTGGTACCGAAGATAGTTTCTTGAAAAATCTAACTCCAAAGGAGCAAGTGACAAGAAATTTGCACCAGCACAAAACAGTATGGAAGCGAGTTATCTGCAACTATGGCAAAGGGATGGTTCTGGAACCACTTCAGGACCAATGGATACCGTGAGCTTGATATACTTGGTTACCATAGTCTGTTTAGCTCCAATACCCTGGACTCGAACCATTAATTCATTAGAATCATTGTCTTCTGAAGACACCAGCTCTTTCAGGGCAAAATCAGAAATGAGGCTAATTTCTGCACCCAAATCTAACAACCCACAAAATTCCTTGACACTTTACTGGAACTACTGAACTAGACAAGGATGAGTGGGCACAACTGAAACACACCCTAAACTCTAGTGGCTGTAAATTCATTTCTTCATACACCTCAAATCCTACTTCTGACTGGAAGTATACTGAATCTTGAACAGGTTCTGCAGTTGGATACACACTAGTGTCCTGCTCTACTTCCAGACACTCAATTATATGTAAATTACACTTCTTGAACTTCTCTGTCTCAATTAACAGGTTATAATGAACTCCACCTAGACACTGTAGATGGACTCATTCTCTAGATTCCTCATCAATTCTTTTCCCACACTGGTAAATCAGTGGTTTGTTTGTACCACAATGCACTAAAACATCAACATGATAAGTTACAAAATGCTAATAACACTTCTGGAGAAGTAACCTGACCTGGAAGTTTCATTAAATTCAACCTTTTTTTTTTACTATGGCATTCATCTTGATGCCATATTTAGCTGGATTAAGAATAACTGCCTCAACAAGCTGTTGTCGCAACTGTAAACAAGAATCAGGGATATTCTTTTCCCGACAAATTTTCAAGGAATGCCACAAACATTCCACCATGGCACCACCACCACCATCAGACTTGAAACAAATCAACAATCCCTTGAGCAGGGTTTCTGGAATTCCACTATCAGTTTGTTCAATGGTGTGGCAATGTTCCATTGAAAGGGCATCTGCTGCTAGATTATCTTTACGATTGACCAACCTCATGTTATGTAAATACTGGAGAGCTTGATGATCAGTGTTTAGAATGAAAGGAACCCCATACAAAAAAGCTCTAAAAGTTTTGACTCCCCAAAGCATAGCAGCCAATTCTCATTCTGTTACTGATTATGCTCGTTGGAGTTTAGGAAATGTCATTGAGGCGTATGCTATAACACAGACTTGACCATTTTGTTCTTGAGTTAAACAAGCTCCTGCACCAATGCCGGATGTATCAACCCAAAGGTTGATTTTTTCTGCACTCTCACTATATCTGGAAAAGCCAGTTCGATTTCTTTTTGAATTTCTGACTTAAGGGCCTCAAAAGCTTGCTCCATTTCTAGAGTCCACTGAAGTAAAAAAGAACTAAGCTGACCTGTAATTTCTGAGAGGTTTAGCAATACTTGAACAATGTGGAAGAAACTTCCTCTGGAAATTCACCAAACCAAGGAACTCTCTAAGTTCTCAAATATTGTTGGGCTTTGAAAAATTCTTGACTTTTTCAACATAACTGGGTGATTTTGTTAATGCCTTTTCACCGACAATGTGCCCAAGGAACGGAACACTAGATTTGAACCAATTACACTTTGAGGGCTTGATTTTATACCTTGTTCCTGAAGAACTTTAAGAACACTCTCTACTAACTGGAGATGGGCCTCAAAAGTCTTTTCTTTGATTAAAATATCATCAATATAGACAATTACATTTTTCCTTGAAAAATTCTTGAGAACCTCCTGCATTTCTCTCTGGAAAGCTGCTGGAGCATTTTCCAGGCCAATGCTCAATTTGTTAAACCTCCAGTGCCCATGGGGAGTGGAAAATGCAGTATAATCTCTACATGATTCTTGAATTGGCATCTGATAATAACCTCGGACTAAGTCCAAGGTTGTAAAGATCTTAGCACCATGTAAACTATAGACTGCATCTGTAAGATTTTCCATTGGAAATCTGTCAGGTTTTGTAACTTTATTTAGTTTCCTGTGGTCCACGCACAAACGTATGGACCCATCTGGCTTTGTAATAGGCACTAGTGGAGCACTCCATGGTGAGATGATTGGCTCAATGATACCCAACTTATGGACTTCTTGACATTGATTTTCCACTGCTTGGGCCACTGGTTCTGGAAACCTTCGAGGTCTCTGATAAATAGGGGTCTCATCATATAATTCTATCCTGTGGGCAGTCATGTATGCTTCTCCTACATCAGAATCTCCTTGACTTAAAATAGTTTTATATTTCTGGAGCACTTGATACACCTCACTTTTCTGATTATCTTTAATATCCCCTCAGGTCCGGCGCCAGCCTATTTGGCGCCCTTAGCAGGACTGCAGCTGGCGCCCCCACCCGCCTCCCACTTCACGATTGGGTTTGCCTACAAAGTAATCAAGGTACCATATTGAAGAAACTATTTGCCTTACACTGATCTATTTTAATTTGCTAATACATACATTTATTATAAAATTATAAAATCATTTCACAGTTCAAGAAAGTGTCATGACCAATCAAAACAGCGAGTAAAGCGAGGCATATGTAGTAACAAATCAGAACGCTCAAAAGTGCTAAAATATGCGTGCAAAAAGGACATATCTACTGTTTTTTCCAAGCAAGAAGGGCATATGTCACATAAAAACAGTTATTCGCTTATTGACGACTCCCGGAACTCATATTAAGCCGTAAATAAGCCGAGTCGCTTATTGACGACTCCCGTCTGTGCGCGCAACATTTTTAAATCGCTTATTTACGACTCCCGTCCCTAAAGGGTTAAAGGTCGTGATAGTGAAAGTTCTATAATGACCCAATAAGATGAATAAGTTAATTATGTAAATATCAGTCAAGCTAAACTGGTGTACATACGTCGTACAACCTTTCATCATTTGTCTATGCTTCTCATTCCTTCATTATTTTTTTCATGTTGTTCTTACATAATACTATCAGACGTGCACAGGGCGGGAGGCGCTGGCGCCCCCCAGATCTTTGGCGCCATTAGCATTTACTAACCTCGCCTAATGGAAGCGGCGGCCCTGTATCCCCTACATCAATTTCTTGATACATTCATTCATCAGTCCACTCTTGTATACACAACTGAGGGCTTTCATCTTCCTCATCACTATTTACTTGATCAGCACCCATGCTTCGTAAAACCCTATCAACAGTATCTGGATTGCACCTTTCACTGTCCTCATCAATATACATTTCTACAATAGAATACAAATAACCTAGTACATCTCCCCTCTTGATTTTACCTAGAGGCTTCCATTGACTACTTAAGAGAACTGAGGGATTCTCTAAGTCAATTATTCCTGGAACTCCTGAGACTTTTTCCTTTAAATGACTGCTCTCAATTCTACCATCATAGAACAAGGACTCTGGGTTACTCGAACAATGACAACTAGAACTCTGTAAGGAGTTACTCAGTTCTATATGTTCCCAACAGATGGAGACTTGAATTGGCCCGCAATCATTGCTATACATATTCCAAGCAGCCAGACATTGAACTTCATACACATATTTCCTACATTGCCTATTTATGGTTCCTAAATAAATATGCCAACTTGAATCATCCCCAAATCTACCTGAAATTCTTCTATTAAATAAATCTATTCTTAACCCATTGTGTAATAAAAAATCCTGTCCCAGAAATATTGAATAATCATTATCCAGACTCTCAATAACTGAGAACTTGCATGGTATTAGGGATATATCGTGAGTGCTAATTTCTAGAATCACCTTACCTACTGGATGGAAAGCAATCTTTCCCTATTCCTCAAATAATACACGAGGGAGCTGGTTTCATGGGTAATCCCAAATCTCTGACCAACTCAGCAGTAACTAGATTAACCTGAGCCCCTGTATCTACTAGAGCCTTGACTATTTTGGATTCCACTTCATCCAAAATCATAACATCAGATGGTTCAAGTTCCGCAAACTGAACCTTTCTGATCTCAATCTTATCAATACCTGGGTGTGACTCATTTGTTTCTTGAGAAACCAAGCCAGAAACCTGATCTAGAAAATGTGGAACATTCAACTGCTCACCATCATCTATGGGTCTGGTAATTTGCTCCACCTGGATATCACGATTAGGGGCAGTGTCAGTGTTTCCTAGAACTTGATCAATATCACTATTAATGTTTGAGTGGTGTTCATGATGGTGTTCAGGGACTAAATCTGTTTGAGTCTCCAGAGTCTCCCTGACAACCCTGGAGATACCTAGTTTCCCTGACTAGAAACTGGGACTGGAATGTTCTCTTCATTAGACCTAGGTGTCTTTCTTGGGGTTCTAGACTGGGAAGGCCTACGACTAGGACAAAACATTCCTGGATGAGTACCATTACAAGCAGAGCAAGAATACTCCCCAGATTGGTGATTACCATTATTTCTTCTTGATCTAATTTGTGAACAATCTTTTACAAAATGTTCTAGGCACCCACAAGCCAAACACACTCCTAATTTTCTTCAACAAATTTCCTTAGTATGTCCAATTTTAGTACATCACAGACATCGAGTCAGTGGCCTGGCTGAGGCAGGTCCTGAGGACCTTAAACCTGATACAGATCTTGGTGGTTTGGGTTGTCCACTATTTGAATTATAATACAATCTAGGGTTCTTGCCATACCTCCTCCGCATTTAAACAGAAACAGAAATCAAGGAAAAATGCAGAGGAGGTATGGCAAGAACCCTAGATTGTACTATAATTCAAATAGTGGACAACCCAAACCACCAAGATCTACATCAGGTTCAAGGTCCTCAGGACCTGCCTCAGCCAGGCCACTGACTCGATGTCTGTGGTATACCAAATTTAAACAGAAATCAAGGAAAAATGCGGAGGAGGTATGGCAAGAACCCTAGATTGTACTATAATTCAAATAGTGGACAACCCAAACCACCAAGATCTACATCAGGTTCAAGGTCCTCAGGACCTGCCTCAGCCAGGCCACTGACTCGATGTCTGTGGTGTACCAAAATTGGACATACTGAGGAAATTTGTCGAAGAAAATTAGGAGCGTGTTTGGCTTGTGGGTACCTAGAACATTTTGTAAAAGACTGTCCACAAATTAGATCAAGAAGAAATAATGGTAATCGCCAATCTGGGGAGTATTCTTACTCTGCTTGTAATGGTACTCATCCAGGAATGTTTTGTCCTAGTCATAGGCCTTCCCTGTCTAGAACCCCAAGAAAGACACCTAGGTCTAATGAAGAGAACATTCCAGTCCCAGTCTTCTTGATCTAATTTGTGGACAATCTTTTATAAAATGTTCGACACCCACAAGCCAAGCACGCTCCTAATTTTCTTCGACAAATTTCCTCAGTATGTCCAATTTTGGTACACCACAGACATCGAGTCAGTGGCCTGGCTGAGGTTGGTCCTGAGGACCTTGAACCTGATGCAGATCTTGGTGGTTTGGGTTGTCCACTATTTGAATTATAGTACAATCAAGGGTTCTTGCCATACCTCCTTCGCATTTTTCCTTGATTTCTGTTTAAATTCCTTGACCAATTATTATTCTTATGGTTTCTTTCATCCTGTTGATTTTCCCCCAGAACTGGATCCTGGGATGCTTGCACAGGAAACACATCAATGGTTTGGTTCAATCATTTCTCTGAAGTCTCTGAGACCTCCACAGTAATAATATCCAGAATATGTGACCAACCAACCTTTTTACCATGTAAGGTTTTACTTTGCATTATTACTCTGGACAACTGCTGAGACATAGCTGGAGAAATCCTTTCTAGAAATTTCTGCTGAAGTTCTTTACGAGTCTCAAGGTTCTTACTTGGAAAAGCACATCTAGCCAGAGTTTTCAAACATGCTGCAAACACATCCAAAGATTCACCAACCTTCAACGGAGCACTATTAAAGTCAGCCAGCCTACCAGCAGTCACATTTAACTCTATGATACCATTTGAACAGCCTATGTTTCATCTCATCATACTCAACTCTGCAGCCTCCATATGCATTATACATGTCCTTGATTTTTCCTTTCAGTAATTTCCCTAGAGTACCTGTCCAATCCCTATGTTCACATGAAAAATGGGCAACACAATGTCTTTCAAAAGCCTCCAAATACTTAGCTAAAGATCTACCTGACTCAATATCATATTCATCTAGATCTAGAGTTTCTCTGGCCATGTTAACAGGAGTAGAATGGTTTATACCAGTACTCCTGTAGGAGCTTGAACAATGGAATCATCAGAGTCATTTGATGACTCTGAATCAGGAAGGGCATCACTTCTGGATGACCTTTCATGTTCTGGAACTGGTGATGAGGTTCTAGGTGGTTTGACTTCCTCCTTGGACCTCCTTGAGTTCTGACTTCAGGAAGCTTTTGCTTTCCCTCCATCTGCTCTACCTTTTGTTGCCAATACATGTTCTTAAGATAAAGCTCATCATTTTCATTAGCCAAGCGATCAGTCTCCTCCTTCAATTCATTAAACTTGGCTTTCCATTCTTGATCTAATTTTTTCAAAGCTTCTACTTGTTCTGTAAGTAGGGACTTTAACTGATGAATCTGCTCTTGTAAATCTTGACTTTCTGCCATGGTCACTGATTAACTTTCTGGCTCTGCCAGCAAATGTGGTTTCCCAAGTCTGGGCACCAAAAATAATATTGTAGGAAAACTGGAGAACCCACCTAGATTTGACTCTGGAAACAGTTCTTCCTATGGTAGGAATCCAATTCTACTAGCTAACAACAAAGTACATGCAAAGTGAATAGACTGGAAGGCAGGATGTGGATTGTAAACTGTGAGTATATCTAAAGTACCACTGTTTACTTTTAAAGATAAAGCAAGGACCTCAAGAACTCCTGCTGGAAAAGGACGGAGAGGTAATGGTCGAAAGCACAAATCTGAACGAATCAGAAATAGCAAACCCCTACCCCCTCGGCCAACCCTGTCTGCTCTGATCTGAGTATAATTAATAAAAGTAGGCTGGAGCCTTGAGGTTAACCAGGTCTCACAAACTGCCGCTAAATGGGGTTTTTTGGTATAAATAAAAAGTTTAAATTCTGACAAGTTAGATTGGAGACTGCGGGCATTCCACTGAGCCAACAAGAGGTTAGAAACATTTGAATATGAAATGTTAAGTGGGTTTGCGAATTTGGACATGACGTTTCTGTTTGGGCATAGGCTTAGGTTTAAGTTTATCAAGGAATTTTGTCAGCTAGTCAGTTTTGAGGTCAGTGTGAAAAGCGTCATTAAATAAAGAAACAAAATTGGATAATGTACTCAAAGTCTTCTTGGAGAGACTACTACCACTCTGAAGGGTGAAGCTGAATAAACTTAAACATAGAACTTTAATGATGTCTGATGACAAAGCCATAGGTCCAAAAGGGGTAGAGGGTTCAGGGACCACAGCCCTACCATCCATCCCCACCCCAGGTGGCCCCTGGGACATTGCCTTAGTCGAGCCAGGTCTTCCCCTCACATCACAACCCCACTCCAAGAATTCTGAAGGGGGGGAGAGGGATCCACCACACCCAAGCCTCGAGTCTCCTCTCTTGACATAATAGGTTTTGGTAGAACAGGAAAGTCATTACTTTTAAATGTTCTTTCTGAAACTACAGTAGAGTCCTGATTTCGGAGAACAGATCTAGCTTCACTATAAGAGAGATTAGATGTAAGTTTGAGCCTCTCTATTTCCTGTGCTGTTCTAAAATAGGAACAGCCACTGAAGCTAGCTGTATGGGGACCTGAACAATTGGCAGAAATTTTAGTAGTCTTTGGACAAGAGGAGACAACATGACTTCCAGAACAATAAACACATCTCACTGTTTTTGACCTACAGGACTTAGCCATATGACCAAATACCTGGCACTTAAAACATTGAATTGGATGTGGAATAAACTGACGAACTCTATATGGTATATATGCTATATAGATCTTTACTGGAAGAACTTGCGCATTGAAAGAAACTTTAATCTGTTGAATTGGAATATATGTTGAACCTGTTCTTTTTGTAAGTCTACTGACAGTTGCTACTGGATAATCATTATGAATTAACTCATCCTTAATAGCTAGTAGATCTTCCTCCAAATCTATAGGTCCTATAACACCATGCACAATATGAGTATCGTTAACTAAAGAACAATCCACCTCCCATGGGCCCAACTTCCAGGGAGTTCCCAAAAACTGGGAGGGAAGGGCAGAGGTAGTTTTTATTTGCACCGTGCCAGAGTGTCTCTGGAAAACTGGTGCCTGCATACCCAACCCATGGAAAGGCGAATCCCTTAGTGCTATGTTAAAGGCCAAAGGTCTTGACGCAAAAGAGATATCTTGTTTCTTGGGAGTAATTTTATATAAAAAGGACGCCCTCACTGGGTCTGAGGGCTCTGAATCTATAGGGGCCATAGGCGCAGTAGGAGTAAGCCCGGCTAGGCCCAACATTATCTAGTCCCTGGAGACCAGATTGGGGAGAAACAGATCCTCCAACCACACCAGCTTCACAAGGCCCATCCACCTCTCTACTCCAAACCTTTGGTGGGGGCGAACGCAAAGAAGGAGAATGAGCCCGAATAACTGATGGAGCAAGAGAGACATCCTCCTCTGAATCAGATTCATGCAACCTCTTACCTCGCAACCTCTCGAGGTCCGAACTGGCAGCCATATCGTAACCAGGTAAATCCCCAGTACTCAGGCTAGGCAAAAGCCCGAGCCGAGCCGAGGACCCCTAACACAATGGACCTATCCTATTCAGAGACTAGGAGGTCACAATTAAAAAGTGATAAAGTCTAAATTGTAATTAACAATCGATAGAAGTTTTAAGTACGAATCTCAGTATATGCGCCTAGGCCTAATTGGCCAAGCCTTAGCCAGGCTAAGCCTGGCCCTTTGATGTGACACTTAGAGTCTGCACTTAATGTAAGAAAAGTGGATTATTAAGTTTGGTGGTTACACAATCAGGGTATGAAATGTATAACCAAGCTGAAACTAACTGGTGGTTAATATTCGTTTTAATGCTTTGTTCGTTTTCGATAGAAGGAGACATTCTATGACAATTTAACATATAAATTCTTATTCAGGACACCTTGAAACCTCAGGGAAACTGATAAAAATCAAGGAAATGTAATAATTATTTTTTATGGAAAAAAAAAAATTTAGACGTAAAAAGCAGCCATTATAGGCCATTGACCGAGTGTTTAGCTCTTAACGCTGTTAAAATTTAACCGATCGTCGTCCTCTCCAGTTTTATGGGGAGACATCTCGTGGCAAAATTAGGAAACATAGGTCAAATCAGCCAATTAAATCTGGTTTTTATTTCACGTGACCTTATCCGACCAATCAGAGACGTACATTATTATTATTGCACAAGATTGACTAGGGACGAGCGCGGCAGAAAAAAAAGTGTTCCTTCTCTGTTTCCCGTCGAAAAGGCACGCGGGTTGAAAAATCCCACCTCAAACTGTGGCAAAACTTATTGTACGTTGGGTTATTCTTGACAAAGCTAGATGCACAGCTCTATTTAGCGTTGGCTTCCGAAAGTGCAGTTAATTGGAGGAGTTTTTGCTTCGACGTTGTGAGCATTGGCTAGGGCGGCCTAGGCCAACAAGTTCAAATTTGTGGGCCTGGCGAAATCGTCTATTTATTCCTGTTGGTCGCCGCTCATTTGTATAAACACCCCAACGCTGCTATTGAAGGTTAAAAATTGCGAAAAAACGCGGGTTAGGTTGTTAGGTTAAGTTAGGTTGTTAGGTTAAGTTAGGTTAGGTGGTTAGGTTAGGTCAGTGATGGCGAACCTTTTTATGTTGGCGTGTCACTTGCATACATGCATTTTAAATTTAACTACAAAATCATAGATAGCTGACTTATTAATCGAAAGTACTAGGGCGTAGACGATTTATTGCAGTTTTTCATCAGAATACCAAACATTTTCAACATCCATCGCGTGATCGCGTGTCACCTGAAACCCTGCGGCGTGTCACTGCTGACACGCGTGTCATAGGTTCGCCATCACTGGGTTAGGTGGTTAGGTTAGGTTAGGTTAGGTTAGGTTAGGTCTGAACCAAAACACATTTTTCTGGTGTTTTTTGGTGTGATTTGTTCAAATCTGAACTTCGTTTCTTTGGGAAATGAGCCGTTTTTGAGAAATTTTCAATTTTAAAATTTCTCAAAAACGGCTCATTTCCCAAAGAAACGAAGGTCAGATTTGAACAAATCACACCAAAAAACACCAGAAAAATGTGTTTTGGTTCAGAAAGGAGAAAAAGCACTAAAACGAATAATTACCCTAACTAGTTTCAGTAATCTAATTTAAACTCTTTGATTTCAAGCAATTCTAGGTACGTCCTATAACTACGAAGGTTAACCGAAAAGTCAATGAATATTATTCAAGCCAGGAGTAGAATCTGCAAATGAAGAGACTGCTGCCTTGAGTTCAGATGAAGTAAAAGGGAGATTATAGTCAGAGGATAAATCTGAAGCAAAATCAACACAAGAAAATTCAAGTTCCACCATCTGAAAAACAAAAGGCTCTGTATAATTACAGATACTATTCACAATAGCAAAGTGGTAGGCTTGTAGATTTGATACCTCTTTAGGTCCCTAAGTATTGTCTTGCAGAAGAATGATAGGTCTAATAGCACACACCCAAGAATAACCAGTTTTTTCCAGACCTTATTCATAATGTGCGAGATGATCAAAGAAACAATTTCTCGAAGACAATGCAAGTCTGACAAGTTTTAAACATTAAGTCAATTGAATGCCCAGTTAGGTCAACTGTACGGCCTTGACGATTGGTTAGGCTAAGTAATGATATTTTCGTTAAAACTAACCAGGCATTCAATTGGCAAATGAATATTAAAAAAGTTACAGCTATTTAAAGTTTACCTAATCATCAGTTTGGTGCTAAACAGAAGGGGGGGTCACTAGTTAGGTGTTAAACGACAATTTAAGCAGTCTATAAACAAAGAACTGCAGACGTCCTAGCTTTCATCCTAGTGCTAGTATGATAAAGGCCATCAAAGACAGTTCATTCTACGATCATATTCAGCATTAGCATTCATAAATCATAATGTATTAATGCATTCAGTTTATTAAACAAATGTATTTATTGTGCAGCTTATTTTCCTATAATTTTATTTATTTCTAGAAAATCCATCACTAATTCTTAAAAATAAATTAAAATAATGTTCCCACTAAATATGAAAACTTGAGCTCACCCTGATGGGCCATAATAGCCCTTAGCGTCACAATAGCGTGCCCACTTTAAAAAAAATTTATGAAGTTCTTGTGTCTTATAATTTGAGCTACTTTTAAGGTCTTTGCCACGCCTCGCGAGGACCATCCGCCGCGGTTAGGTAACTAAAGTTTTTGGCAACCCTGAGCCAAAAACCTAGCCTAACTTGGCATTCAATTGGGTATTGTGAAAAAACTATATTGGGCTATGGGTTGATTGCCTGAAACCCTCATCCATTGGAAATTTCCAGCAGATTACAGTGGAGAGTTAACAACAAAAGCCCTACGTTTTTTCATTAGAAAGTTATGTATATGTAGGTCTTTAAAGGACCTCTTTATGTTTATTTGCCTTCGGTATTTGCGCTGCTTAATGGTAAAGAAAGAAATTGACTTACTTTATTATTTCGTTGAGCCTCGCTTCTGTTCGTAGGACGCGACGATGTTTTTCGATGTAGGGCCGCGGTACAATGGAGTTACACAACGAGTTGCTTTGATGTAATTAATATAGGCAGTCACTACACTTAAATGCCTGAAGGAATAGGCCTATCCTTTTGCGTTATTAGGTTTATATTAAGAAGATTTCACTCAGAACTTACAGGAAGATAAAGAACATCTTCCTTGCTTAAAGCATCGCTGTAACATAAGCAGCTCAGAGTGTGGCCAGTATAAATCTTCGTCTTTTATTATTTGCTGATTTTGCAAAGTTCGTTGACTCTTCTCGCGATGTAATTTTCATGAGTCAGAAGTGAAAATTTTGAACACGAAATAATAAATTTTTCTTGTGGTTGGGTGGGCCCAATGCCTCCATATTGGGTTCTATGTATGTATGGCAATTATTTCCATTCCCAATAGGCTATGTCGCATTAATTCAATTAATTAATAATTTATATTTAATTAAGAAGTAAAGGTGTTTAGCTGTATCTCTTCATTTCGGACAACTTTTTCTAATACCACTTCTGTCGCAAATGGATAATAACGGAGATAATAAATATAATAATTTTTGGTCCGCCATATTGTTTCAGTCCAGCCATGGCTACAGCGTGTGAAGGTTGTGCTCTTACTCCGTTTGAAGTGATTCATAAATTTTTTAAGAATAAAATTGACTAGTTAGGTTAATTGAATGCCTGGTTAGGTCAATTGAAAGCCCAGTTAGGTTAATTGAATGCCCAGTTAGGTCAACTGTACACCTTTGACGATTGGTTAGGTTAAGTCATAATATTTTCGTTAGTTTAACGATTTATTTTTTAAACTTATTTACGGCCGAATTCTGAAGGAATCGTTTTGTGGAACCGATTCTGAAGGAATCGTTTATCTTATCACTCCGTCATAACCCAACCCAACTCAATCCAGTGGATTGGATTGAGTTGGGTTGGGTTATGAAACATGTTTTTCCTATGTTTTTTGATGTGAATCACTCGAATTTGACATCAGTTTCCATCGTAAATCACTCGTTTCTGGCTTTTGATGTTTGGGAGGGGGGGGGGTAATATAAAAAACGAGTAATTTGCGACAGAAACGGATACTAAATTCAAATGAATCGCATAAAAAAACATAGGAAAAACATAAGTTTCATGTTCAAAACGAATTGGGGCCGAAACTGCAAATTTACCTTCAATTGACCTAACTGGGCATTAAATTGGCAAATGAATATTAAAAAAGTTACAGCTATTTAAAGTTTACCTAATCACCAGTTCGGTGCTAAACAGAAGGGGGTCACTAGTTAGATGTTAAACTGTTAAACAACAATTTAACCTGTAAGTAAATTGACCTTTAGACTAGCTTACAGGGGCAGTTTACATGAATATGAATAGAAGTAGGGCTCATTATAAAGCAGCCATAAGACGACGTAAACAGGAACAAATTTACATTTTCTGAATTTGACCACAGACTAATCAGGGCCGGCCCTAGGATTGCTAGCGCCCCGGGCAAGCTGAACTTCGGCGCCCTTACAAGTATAATTTTAAAATTTGTTCACAATGAGGAAAAACTACAAATGTAGGAATAAAGAGTTTATTACAATTAACGATATTCACTCAAAGTACAACTAAACATTCTCAAAATGGAACCATGTATGAAAATATGAGAGACAGTGTTGCCACTTTTGTTTGAGGTAAATCCACAAAAAAATGTAAAAATTCCACAAAGTGGCAACACTGATGAGACATTAAAGGATGGCAGCGCTGCCAGGCGTATGTAATTTGTGCTCAACGCTCACCTACGCGGCCACATCAACCCATGTGACATGTCATCCCATGTCGGGTCAAGCTGACCTTAGCTTTACTGGTAGTCTGGTACTAATGCTATTGGCTAATATAATGTCATAATCCTTGAAAATTTGACTCCACATCAGGAAATTTTCATATTTGACTCTTTTATTTCATTTTATTTTATTTATTTATTTTTCTATTTTTCCCTTTGTATTTGGAAGATCCCAAACACATGACGTGGCGCCCCTTAGCACGTGGCGCCCCGGGCAACTGCCCGAGTTGCCGGTACCTTGAGCCGGCCCTGCAGACTATATACCAGCACAGCATAAGAAATAATTTAACCATGGATTCTATACCTATGCCCAGCACACCACAAATAGTGCAGAGTCCATGAGCCGAGACCTAAAATTTCACATATCGGTACCATCTGAAGTGGCAAATTCTAGTTGGTATTTTTCAGTGGCAATACATCTCTAGTTTATGTTTTGATATGATAACCATGGCAGAGTGGCAGCTTATTGGTGGTAATTGCTTCTTGAATGGACATACCTTTCGAGTGATCGTGCAGACTGGCACTTCGTCCGTACCATTGATTCCGAGATTACCATCCTTCTCTGGAGGATTAATACAATCTTGACCACTCGTAAATACCCCTGGAATTCCTTTTGCTAATCTAAGTAATAATTGTGACATAAGCATACAAATTTTGTGATTGAATTGTAACGTTTTTGATAGAATTTTGAAGTTCAATTGAAAAAAAATTGGCTTTTTCAAGGCACTTTTGACAAACTAGAACGTTCCTAAAATGTGTGATACAATTGATTTTAGAGAGATTTTAGATTGAATGAAACAAAAATCTAAATTGTAAACATTTATTTTTCTTACTGTTCAGGCACTAAATGGCTGTTTGTTTGAGCTTACAACGTACAGTCTAATATGTTTATTTTTCACCATACTACGAAAACACTGCCCAACAAAAAAAAACATTTTTTGCTGGTGATTTAATTCTAAGACCTGTTTCTGGATAATATTGATGTGCTGATTTAAAAAATCACCTTAGATTTTGTCCATCACATCAGGTTTTCGTGCAATGTGCAATGCAATATGCCTATTTTGGGTGATCCATGAAGGGCACTTATCAAAATTGATGATTTTTGAGACCTGTTAACAGCTGTTTTGCGGTTAAAATTTTATCTGTGGAATACGCAAATCTGTGCATTAAATCTAAAGGTCATGTACAACATATTAAAATCTTGGGTATCTGTGATTTCCCCAGGTGTGAGCGTGACGTCATGATCATGGATTCATTTTTTGCTTATTTAAACACTTTTAATCACTTTATGTGTCAATATTACCATTGTATAGTAAAGTTCACTCCCTGCACAATTGTTTACTTTTCCATGCTGATTCTGAGTATGTAAAAACTCATTTTTTGAAAAGAAAAAAAATTGGGCATAACCCTGCCAAAATGCGATATCTCCGTATTTGATTGCTCGAAAACCTGACGTGATAGGCAAAAACTAAGGTGATTTTTTAAATCAGCACACCAAAGTTACCTAAAAACAGGTGTTAGAATTAAATCAGCAAAATTGGTGTTGGGCAGTGAAATCATTCATCTCACCATACTACGAAAATCATTTATCCCCACCATCGTCTGTATCAGAGTCCGTTAGCTCTACAGCTGGCTCTTCTTCATTGGCATGGTTGTCACAGGTTTGCAGTTTGCACATGTCTGTGCACTTCAAGCCATTGCTGAGGCAGATACACTCTGGTAATTTACACGCAAGAGAGCAACTGCAAAACAGCATCTGGTGCAGGTGAGCCACGCATCCACTCGATAGTCAGCTTGCCATCATCATCTGTTGTCCAGCCACAGCCCTTCGGGCTTGGAATAAAGGGATAACTTTGCGGGCACCGCCTCCAGATGGCAGTCTGATAGTTGGCCCGCAGGACATGCATGAACAGACAATCCTCACAAGGTGGGAGCTGACCTGACTCAACCTCTCCACGTCTGGCACAGAAGAGCTGGTAGCGAAGTGTATTCACTTCAGTTGTGTCTGTTGAAGGCAGGTACATGTGGCAGGTGATATGTTGAAACTTCTGAAAGAGGTCTTGGGATACCTCCCATGAGCGTCCGAGTTAACTGAAGGCCTCTTGGTGGGTCTTGTCAGACTTCAACTGTTTGGAGGCAACCATCTTCCCACGGCCTGTGGAAGTACTGACGGTGTCGCAGCCAGTGAAGGCAAGCATACCAACCAAGGCATCACAGACACCAACTCCCAGTGAACGGGTCAGCTTCGTGATATCAAGGAACCTTGTTCGATTTTTAGTCCCGCTCTTCTGGTACAGAGGACATGGAATGCTGCTACTGACCGCCAGGTACAGAACTAAGACGTCAGTGTCCTCAGCAATGATGACAACAGCCTTACTTCCTGATTCTGCGGCATGAAGAGCATGGAGAAGTAGGCGAGTGTCAGCTTCTTCCTGCGAGGATTTTAGCTCTGTTGCCTCTTCCCATTGTGTCTTTGTCATCTTGAAGCATGTTTGCTCACAGGTAGGGTTGCCAGATTTGCCAAATAGAAATACAGGACACGGTCCATGGGCGCCCGCAGGATTTTTTCCAAGGGGGGGCAAAATTTAATGTATTAATAGGTAGGGACCGGAGCAAGCAAAAAACTTTTGACCCCTTAGGAACCAGCAGGTTAATTCTAAGCAAGTTTAGTGTTGCATTTTCTGTAATGGAAAATGCAAATATATATTATATATACATACAATGCACATGATAACAATCATTTATTTTATTTATAACAGAAACATGATAGAATGAAGAAAAAAGCACACTGAAGTAAATGTTGTACCTAATTTGAAAACGGTGTTTCGAGCATCACCTACACTGCTCATTTGAATAGGAATTGTAGTCGTCTGCGGTCACTACCAAAATTATGAACAACCTTTTCCATAAAATCAGTTTTGTTGGAGTTGATTTTCTCCCGGTGTACACTGAGCATACATAACCCAGAGAGTCGCTCATCAGACATAGCAGACCTCAGCCATGTTTTAACTCGCCGAAGTGTACTGAAGGATCTTTCGACTGTGCATGTAGTTGCTGGTAGAGTCAAAAGAATGAGCAGTGCATGACGTACGGCAGGATAAAACACAGTACGTGGCAACAACTCAACAAATTCCTGATTACTTGTGTCATGCGATGATGTGGCCCAGTAATCATACCAACTCAATGTATCAAGTTCAAAGTTGTCAATCTGATACACTTGGCTGCCAACTTGGCGGGATAATTTTAAGGGGGGACTTCTGAACAAATAAAAAGGTAGCAACCTTTTATCATGCACACAAATAAAAATTTTCACCCTTTAGGAGACAGTTGGATACTTTTCAGCAAGTTTAGGATATAAATATTTTCTTAGAAAATATTTAATATATTTTCTTGGCATTTCCAGGGGGGGGCAAGCGCCCCCCCTTGCCCCTACCTGCGGGCGCCCATGAGGACACCCTGTTCAAATTTAAATTCAAATGATTTCTAATTTGCATATACATACGTAAATTGAGATAAAATAATATTACTGCATGGACAAACTTATATACTAAAAAATATTGGTAACACGGTCATCTGGGTTAAATTAAAAATTTAATCAGCTTAACTTTACGCAGGCGAGACCCTGTTACCAAAATATCAATTTCTTATCTAAGTAAAATATAAGTATTTAAATCACATACCTTTAATTATATTTCACTGATGACTTGGCTCTCCTTAACAGGTCCTTCTTTTGCAGAACTTGCTTATAAAATTCCTTGCACTGGCAGTCTATGTTCCATTTACATTGTAACATAGCTTCTACTGTGGTCACATCCAACTTATTTCGTTCTTTTGTCCATTGAACATTCATTAACGAGAAAACACGCTCAACATTAGCATTATGAGCCGGTATGCTGAACAAGTACCGGCATAAAATTAACAACTCTGAGAATTGCTCTTCAAATTTAATTTGTTGAAGCACAGAATACCATCTTTCATGGCATAACTTGCTTTTCCATTCTTCGGGTTTACGTTGCATCGCTTGATCAACGAGTTTTTTAAATGTTGTCCACTGACAAAAAAGAACATTATCGTCAATTTTTATTCCCTTCTTTTTTAACACTACACATGATGATTCCACTTGTTCCCATGCTGGAAGAGTATTTAGTAACATCCATGTAAAAGTATCGAATTCTTCAAGAGATGAAATCCATTTCACAAGATAGTCATGGCAAGTGCCGTAATAATTATCCACTTCAAGTTGGAATTTCTTTTTCTGTTCAAAAGTAATGTTGTCACTTTTAAGGCAAGCCTTGACACTTAAAGGGATAAACTTTTCATCAATTCTTTCTTTTACGCAGTCAACGAGTTCCTTTAAGCAATGAAGTACTTCAATAACGCTCTTTGCTCTTTTTTCAATTTGCATAATCCTATTGCTAAAGAGATATTGAAAACTGTGAACTAGAAATAAGTCGGCTTCGCTCAATGGATTATTGAAAAAGTCAACAAGAATTTTCGGGGCCTTTTCTTCGGAATTAAAGTATGATTTCGGTGCTTCAAATAAACTGAGGATTCTCTCAACTGCATTTATTAAAGAGACCCAACGGGTTTTAGAATGCGAGAGAAGTGAAGAATACTGAATGCCAACAAAATCACAAAAATCCTTTAATCGCTCAGTTCGAACAGTATAAATGCTGAAGTAAGAAAACAATTTCATGACAATTACTTCAATGTCAATAGAAAGGACATCAGATGCGGTTTGAGCAGCATTATGCAGAATATGAGCAGGACAGCCAACACCTTCCATAGAATCATTCATGCTTTGCTTCAACTTTGAATAGACATTGTTCACACCTTTACGCAAACATCCACCAAAATTAGTATTTGTATTATCTCCACCAAAAGCTGTACAATTTTTCTCGTTAACTCCTAACTCAATAAGAGTTTCTCTGCAAAAGCTTGCTATAGTTTCTGAGGTCTCATTTGGAAGGGATTTTACTCGCAACAGCTTTATCAGCAAGCCTTTTTCTCGGGAAAAAAATTGCACAATTAAAGGGAAATTTTTTTCTGCATTGTGATTACTTGCATCCATCGATATGCCGTAAAAAGACGAGGCATTTATATCTTTGACAATCTCTGCAATAGTATATGGAGCTATTACATTTTTTACTATTGCAGTAGATTTCGTCCTGGCACTTGAAAATTTGGATGCAATTTTGGAATAAAAAAATACTTCCGGTAGAAGTAAGTTCATACAGTCATTTGAGCTGAACGACTGATGATGATGAACAGTGTGGAAGGCCATTACAACTTCTGCAGCTATTATTTTATCTTCTTCTTCTGTATTTCTCTTAATCAAGAGATTTGTTATTTTTTCAGTTTCTTTTGTAGTCGAGGAAAGCATACATCTCTTGTGCTTCGTTGTTTGTATATGCTGCTTTATATCCGACTTCCCGCCATTTTCGATATTGAATGAACAATTACATACTCCACAAAGAGCTTCAAAACAACTTTTCCCTTGTTTAATAAATGTCCATTCTTCAGAGAATTCATCACGAAATTTACACTTTCGTTTTGGCATGTTGGGCTTAAATTACAAAACACAAATGAAAAATATTTTGCTAGCTTAGCAACCAACGCAAGAATTGAAAAAATCAAGCCTGGTTATTTCACTGATCCGTCACTAACAACTGCGAACGCATAACTAACGGGCTGGCTGCAGCCAACGAATGCACACGTTTCAAACAAGTTCATTACTTGTCGCAAATACTTGCTGTCTTCGGGTGACTTCCTTCAACGTAATAGTGGAGTTATTTAACGTTATTAATAACGTATTACTTTTAATGAAGTAAAATTCAAGTAGTACAAATAAAAATATTGAAAATTCCAAATCGTACAGCTCTAAACTGCTGAATTTTGCAATTTATTTAAAAAAAATCTTAATACAGGACATTTGAGGCGTCCTGATAAAGTCAATACAGGACACAGGACAAAATCATTAAATACAGGACATGTCCTGTATATACGGGACGCCTGGCAACCCTACTCACAGGTGACATACAGAACCTTGTCTTCAAGCTTCTCTCTCAATCTCGGCCCCTTCCATTCATCTACCAGAAACTTGATTAGCTGTGCCTTGCTGGAAGGATTGCAGAGTAGCTTCCTCCACTGCTGGACATAGTGTCCAGAAGCAACGTTCCTGAACTGGATGCCCATGACTGCTCCTCTGTTGATTCTTTCTGCATTTTTAATGGACGTCTCTTGGTAGACGTCAAAGACGACATCAATGCGCTGACTATTGGCACTCTCGTGAAGCACATGGGATAAGGCTGACTCTGCTAGCTGTGAGAAAGACTTGTCACTCCCTTTCATTTTCTGGACCAAGTTCATTCCATCACTGACAGTTGCTGATGGCTCTGGTATGACTTCTGCGGGGAGAAATGTTCTTTTCTAGCTCTCTCGCTAGAGCTGCTTTGTTTGTCTTACGCAGTGATCCATCACCGTTGCCAAGTGACCAAGGCAGAGGATCCAGGGAATGGGCCAAGACCTCACTCATGCGTAGTTGTCGGCTTTCTGCAACAAGGATCATCTGCCCAAATAATTTCCTGTCAGCCCTTAGGACTACTTGCTTGGCTTTATCTCGCTTCCGTGGCTTCGTTTTGATGTCTGAGAATGTTTTCAGTTTCTTCTTTGTCATTTTGTCATGGAACTGTGTCGTCGGGGTATATGCTTGCAGGCGTTCTTGTTTGAAAACTTGGTAGGCCTCCTCTCCAATCCTCTGAGCTTCTAGAAGGTCCTTGGCAATCTCTGGTGGTGCATAAGTAGCAGTCGACAAGCTGACCAAATCCGCATGGTCAGGACTGAAAGGATTCAACCAGCTGGTCTCCATGAACTGAACCAGGGACTGAACATCGGCCTTATCTCTCAAGATCCTGAGTGGTCGTACGCCTGGATGGCTAAAATTGGAGTCATGCTGGCCTATCATGTCCGTCAGCTGTTTGAGGTACATACTCCGATATTCTGACGTCAGATAGTACCTGGTGACAGCTCCACGTTTCAAGCTGAAACCCTTTGTCCGTCCAGGTGTTTGTGTGTCCTCGTTGACAGTCTCCTCAATTGTTTGGTCAACAGGGATCCGCCCAAAGGGATTTCTGCTGCCAATCTGGACTGAAAAGCCACCTTGCATGAAGTGGTGAAACACGTCAGGATGGTCGATAGACAGACGAGACATCGTGGCATAATAGTAAGGTAGAAAGCGTGCGTAGTTCAGCTTGTCATAAGCAAAGCACCACGGGATCATCTCTCTGATGGCTGCACGGTGGAGCAACCAGTCCCCTTCTCTGGAAGCTCGAAGCAGCCCCAACAAGATCTCAACTATCTCTAGGTATGATATCCAAAATGCTGGGAGTCCGCATCCATCTCTGAGGGAGTTCAGATAATCTTGAAACAGCTTCAAGATGCGTGTGCATGATGTATTCTCTAGAACCTTTCCGAATGATGTCTGACAGACATCACCATGGAAGCTGGCAATGCTTATCAGGGTTTCTTCCAGGTGATGAAATTCCGCTGTATGCCTGGCCTCTCGCCATGGAAGGAAGCCTTTCCAGGCAAGCCTCATCAGTGCTTCGTATACAAGCTTGTGCACCCTGACTGCTCGGTTTTACTTGCGGCCTTCCATCACGGCAGTTACTGACCCTTCTGCAATCACGCCCGATTCCACACACAGGTCCCTCAGTCCTGAATCTTGAAATCGCTTTCCGACAATAGAAAGCAGGTTGCAAATGGTATGGAACACTCCCATCCTGATGATGATGTTCTTGAATTTATCGTGCTTCCACACTATCTCTGCGGCCTTGGCGTAGAGTGCTTGGTCAAAGACACAGATGATCTTGTCCAGCTTTAGGGATTCCATGATGCTGAGTGTTTGGTTTAACACTTCATTCACAGTAGACATTTCTGTTGCAGGAGCATTGATTGTAGGCAAGTAGCTCACATTGTCCTGGATCACTGTTACATTATCACGGATCTGGATGTTGAATCTAGTCCAACTGCCAATTGTCTGCATCTCAGGGTTAGTCATTCGGGCAAGGAGCGAAACAAGGTTCTTCGCTTTTGCATCCTGGAGTTGTTTTGTAGTATCAGCGTCTACACTTTGGATCATCTGTGGCCCACTTCGCTGCCCAACGAAGAGAGGTTCCCTTTCCACTAAGTGTCTCTTCAAGTCTGTCAATATTGTCCCAGGCCAGAGTTGTGAAGACACCTGGGTAGACATTTCCTGGCAGTGGGACATCATCTTTCGATAGTTCAAGCTTTCGGAGACAAAGTGCTGTGTCAATCTCCTCAACCTGTGAGTAGGAGACACCGTAGCCAAACCGATTCAGAGTTCGTATCAGTTCTGTGTTTCCTGTCAAAGACTTAACAGTGAATGGGCGCAGAATGTGCTTTGGTGGCTTTGTCTTTCCACAGGTGACAGCGAAGACCAAATCACTACCGAAGGAAGTGGCGAGTCGCTGGACTCTTTCAGAGGTGTTTGTAAACTTGCACTCTCCAGTCAGCAGGGTATACAGAAACTGAGTGACAGATTCTGGAATGATGTTCTGGCTCTGCTCTGTGTCGGGTGGCCATGACTGACTGACGTCTTGCTTCTTAATCTCATTTCTCATATACGGGGCTCCACTAAACCTTAGCCCCCACGCCCATGGCCTAAACCATTAGAGGTACAATAAAACTAAACATACCTTATAAAAGAGAATTTAATCCTATATTTAATGAGAAACAATTAAAACTTGGTGTTCGCGCCATTGGCTTCCAAGACAGCCTGAATTCGCTTTGGGTAGCTTGCCAAAAATGACGTGAATAGATCTTGATCGTTACGCAAATTTGCTAATGTCAATGTGTTGCGTCATTGTATCCTTCGAAGATCGATTTGCTGCAGGTTCTTGAAACAAGAGTCATTCAACCTTGTCCTTTTATAACTGATCCAATGTGTTCACAGACGTTCAGGTCAGGAGAATTTCCTGGCCATTCTTCATTTCCAAAGAAATCGATCGCATGGTTCCGCAACAACTGTTGAGTGGCTAATGCCTTAAAGCAGGGGGCCTTATCGTGCAGAAGTGTGACCTGATCGACATCCATAACATTGTTTGGGTTTCTTAGAAAAGGAATGACATGCTGGGATAGAATAATATCACGAAAATACTGTCCATCCCAACTCTGACCATTTGGCTTCAGCACCCACATGAGCTTCTTTGCAGTGAACAAAACAAACACACCAACACAGTCTGGACTTTCTAATAATTCGCGATAATGTTCATTGTCATCGATTTCATCTGGTGTTGTGGCCCACACTCGAATCATTTTGGTAATTAGGCCGACGTGTTACGTAAACAAAAAATTCATCGGAGACCGCTAAATGCATGAAATTATCCACATCCCAATCTTCAAGATAATGGGCAAACCACATTCTGTCATCGATGTTAAGTTGAGTTTTTCTTGGCTTTGGAAGTTCATGCCAAGGCTTTAAACCTTGCCTATGACGGTACAGTCGAATGATCTCACCACTAATGATCAAAGCTGGGCACTTGCGTTTTTTTTTGCGGTACTGCGGTACTGCGGTACTACCGTGTTTGTCGGTACCGCGGAAAGTACCGCGGGAAATTTGAATGCGGTAGCGGTACTGCTGTACTTTCAGCGATCCTTTGCGGTACTGCGTTATGCGGTACCGGTTTGGTAGTGCGGTAGTACCGCAGTACCGCAAAAAAAACGCAAGTGCCCAGCTTTGCTAATGATCTTTTCTCTCAACACTTCGATCTCTCTAGAAAGTTTAGCACATCTGTTTTTCCGCTTACGCGTACCGCTTTCAATGATGTCCTTTGTTTCCTGAGAGAGTGGCAAACTTGGGCGCCCAGATTTGGTTGTATCCATTTCACATTCATCCAAAGTTTTATTCCAATTTCTTTTGACGAAGTCCTCACTTCTTCGCAACTTTTTGGCAACCCATGAACGTGCTATAAAGGTGGCTCCAGCATCACGAGCTTCCCGAAATGTTATTGCTCGTATGCGATCTATCACACGTTGCCTCTCCGAATCACCAATTAATTGAGAAGCCATTATATTCTCACTTTATCAGCTTGAGTAATTTTAATACCTGCAATAAATAAAGAATGTTATATATTTTTATAATCACTAAAAACTATTTCAATATAAGTAAACATGTAAGCTGCAAATGGGGGGGCTAAGGTTTTTTGGAACCCTTTACATAGCTGCTTTGCTTAAGATGTCCGCATTTGAATTTGCAGCCCTTGCATTTTGCGGTCTTTCTTCAAGCCGTAGGCTTGTTTGGCAAGTTCTTCCATTGACAAGCTGTCTGGGTAGAGGAGACGCCTTCCATTGTCATCAGAGAAGACGTGGATGGAAGCTCCGAGCTCACCTTCCAGTTTACGACGAATATGTTTCTTGGTCGACTGTTTGATTTGTGCGACGCCGAGAGATTTCATGGATCTCTCAAATCTTGATGTGAGGTCTGTCAAGGGTAGTATTTCTGGGCTTGAAAAGAGTTCATTCCTAATGTACAGAAATAGTTCTTCATACGCCTGCCTCTCTGCACTTTCATACCCTGCACTTTCATCGTGTACCTGTTCATCACCTGCAACTGAGCTGGCAGCAGGATCTCCTCTCATGTACAGTCTGTAGCATGTGCTGTGGTAATGTCCCTCAGCAGCAACCAATTCTCTACTCAAAATAGCCAAGATTCTTTCATCTAGCTTTAAGGTTGCTGCTTTCCGGATGCTTTCATCTGCGCGTAGTTCGACACACTTGATGAGAGTCTCCCTCGTATTTTGTCCTTTCAGGTGCTTGTTTGATTTGTTGCAGAAAATGCATGTTTTATCATACACTCTTGAAGTGCTAGGTGCATCTCTGGATAGCCTTCTAGAACTGTCTGTTGCACTTTCTTCTGTGGTATCTTTGGAAACGAGATTGTCTAGAAGTTTCTTCATTGTTAAAATGCTACGGCACTTGCGATGGTACTTTATTGGCGGGATTTCGCTTTCTGGGAGATCTTTGGCCAAGTTCAGAACTGGGACGTGCTGTCTGATCTCTGCGGCCCTCAACAAAGTTTTCCATGAGTTCAGGTCTATGGGTGACACCAAAGAGCTCGAGTCATCATTAGAACAGTGGATTGGATGAGACAGTCTGTGCGTGCCCGCTTCTTTGGCAAAGCGCTGCCTTCATCACCACTTCCAGGATCCATAGCACTTCAGGGACGTCACCACACTCAGTCTAGAAACCTGCCACGTAAAAACAAATCAATGTCTGTTAAAAAAAAAGTTGGGTAGAAATAACCACATATATTTCCAAATAAAATATAAACAGAATAAATATAGAATAAAAATAACAACCCTCGTTTCTAACCAACTAGTGAAGTTGGGTTTCCCTAATTAACAAAAAGAAGAAAGAAAAAAGTTTCTGAGACAAAGAAAAATGGAGCTCTTTGTTAATCATCGAAAATTTTGACTGCTGAATCAAGTGGGCTAGTTTTTACGTAAAAAATTCTCGTAGTTCCCCAACTAACCGGGCAACTTAAAGTCAACCTTTAAACCTCAATATTAACTACTGCAATTAAACTAAAACCCTGTTTAACTAAATAGTGGCCTACCAGAACTAGGTGTAAGTAACTTAATTAAAATACATAACTAAGGTAAGAGATTAAAACTAGGTACCTAGAAGAAACTCGAACCGGGCTACAACGGCCCTAACTAAATAATTAAATGGCTGTTATAGCCCCTATTAAAACTTAAAGGCAATATAGCCCTAACTTAACTTGAGTAAAAACCTTCAAAACCTTAAACCTTTAAAAACAAAAACTTAAGGGCAATACAGCCCTAGCCTAACTTAAACTGCAAAACCTAGGTCTGGGAAATAGCCCCTATAAATAAATAACTTAGCAGTGTGCCAAATAGTAACTTAACAAATAAAATTCAAATCTGGAAACTAAATGAAACTTATGGATTAGTTAGAAACAGAAAGGGTAACGTTCAACTGGCAACTTCATTTTTGGTAAGTCTAAATTAATTTTAATGAATTTAGCTTGACCATAGTTAGTAATCTGGCTGCCGACCAAATTTTAACCTTAAAACCACTGCAGCCTACAGTGAAAAAGTCTGTAGTTATGTTGACACTTGACAGTGTCTAAATGGGCCATTATTATTTCTATAATTACTGTCTCTATTTAAAGTAAACTTAGCCTTAATATTGCACCTAAATAAAGATAATCTCTCTCTCAAAAAATAAAATAATTTTTCAATATGGCGCCCCCGGGTGGGCAGTCGAGAAGTTGGTTACCCGTTTTTGTTTTATTTCTGATACAATAGTTTTAAATCCAGTGAATTAAATTTTTTACATAATCTGAAAATGTAATTATAAATATCATTGATAATATCATTTATAATATTAAACCTAAAAAATGGCTAATGAAACTGAAGCCACTCAAGGAAAAAGTATGGAGACACTATCATCATGGTTGGGAAGTGATGTGGAAGCACTTGAAACTAGTAAATTGGTAAAAAAGAGGAGAGCAATCAGAGCCTCAGCTACTAAACTTTTAGCTGCAATCAAAGAAAAATTGGATGATTGAACTGAGGAACAAAAAAATTCATATGCTCGGCTTTTGTCCTCGCAACTGGACAAGTTACAAAATTTAGATGAGGAAATCCTTAGTATGTTTGTTTGTTCCGAAGGCTTCTCAGAGGCTAAACAAGAGAAACTAGATGAAAAAACAGTTATTACCAAATTGAAATACATCAGATGGTACAAGCATTAACAACTAAAAAAGAAAATAATGCCGAAGCCAAACCTAAACCAAGAATAGGTACTAAAATTCCTGAGCTTCAAATATTACCATTTGATGGAAATCCCTCTAAATTTCAAAACTTTAAGACCTCATTCAGAAACATTTATGATAACATAGGTCTTTCTGAACAAGAGAAATTTGCCTACCTAAAACAACATTTGAGTGGAAACCCTGCCATTCAAATAAACTGCATGCAAGAGAGTAAAACATCTTATGAAGAAGCATGGCAGCAGTTGGAGGGCTGTTATGCAACACCAGGCCAAATTAAATTCTCCATAATAAAATCACTTTTAACCAAATCCAAAATAACCGAAGATTTTAAATCACTTCATGACTTTCAAGCAGCTATGCACTCTACCATAAATTTAATGCAAACTCAAAAATTAGAATTAGAAGATATACTCTTGTATGTATACTATAATAAACTAAGTGAAGAAACTCAGGAATTTTTAAGAACTTGTGATTTTAAACTCTATGACCACTTTCATAAATTTGAAGAAGCCATTGCTGAAGCTACCAAAACCTTAGCTAATGTTAATTTTGATCTAAGTCAAAGTGAATTAACCACCTTAATACCTAAACAAAAAAGAAACTTCTCTCCAGAACCAGCCAGAAAACCATGGTATTCTGGCCAAACTACAGCTACTCTGGCAGTTTCCACCCAAAGACAATCCTCAAGAAGAGCTCAACATATTGACCAGAGAGAACTTTACTGCAAATTGTGTAAGAAAAACTCACACAGAATTCAAAATGTTATTCTTTTCCTGAAAGTTGGGATAAACTGAAAAAACTTGCTAAATTAAATTATTGTACTAAATGCACCTCATCTAAACACCAAGCCAAAGAATGCCCCATTTCTTTCCTACCCTGTTCATTTTGTAGGTTTTCTAACCATTTATCCTTCCTTTGTACCAAACAAAAAGGAAAACCAGAGGAAGATAAGAAAACCAAAACCAGTACTGAAGTAGCTATCCAAAAAGAAAACTCAAAACAAGGGAAACAAGTTACTAACTTATTAAGTTTAAAAAACACTGATCAAGAAGTGGCATTAATTCCTTCCATGCAAATGAGAATAAGAAACTCAGAAAAATCGATTAAATGCAGAACACTTTTGGATAATTGTAGTCAAGCCAACTACATTACCAAAGAACTTGTGAAAAAATTGAATCTTCCAACTAAACACTACGATGAATCTATAACCATAACAGGATTTATAGCCAACAAGAAACAACCGAATTATGAAGTAGCTATAATTAAATTGGAGGATTCTAGAAACCCTGGAAACTACCAAGAAATAGAAGCCACCATAATTGATGATATTAATATTAAATATGAAGTTCAGGGATTACTGAAACTTCAAACTTATTTGAAATCCTTAAATTATCAGCTTGCAGATCACTTTGAAGCTGATGAAGTTGCTGACTTCATGTTAATTTTTGGGGCTGCAACCCACAAACTTTTTGCCCTCAGCACTCATCAGATTCATACTGCCTCTTGTTATAAATCTCCCTATGGAATACTTTTATTGGGTTTCCCTTCATATTACTACCCTGAAAAAGAAAAAGAACCAATAAGAGATCAGATCAGCTTCTGTATTACCAACCGTCTACTTACTAGTACATCTTCTAATGAAGATCTAGAAAGAATTGAACACCAGATTGCACAATTTAGCAAACTAGAAAACTTGGGTATTTCTGGGGATGAACCATTTTCAAACAAAGAAAAAGATCTGATTGTAAACTTCGAAAAGGAAGTTAAAATAAAAGATGAAAGATTGTCTGTTAAGCAGTGGCGGCTCGTCGGTAGGCACTGCGGAACTGCAGCACCCCTAAATTTTTTATTTACAATTGAAATAATCAAGAACAATATAAGGATGAGCTCACTGAATAACTTTTTCAATAACTTTTGAAACTTTTATTCATTGCTCAATGCTCATCCTTTTATTTCAGTAATTATTTCAACCCATTCTTAGAGACAGCACCCCTAGAATTTTTAGTCACGAGCCGCCACTGCTGTTAAGGTACCATGGAATGACCAAAAAGATAAAATTTCACCAAACTTTAACTATGCTATTAGCAGGTTAAAGTCCACTTGCAAAAAATTAAAAAAAGATAACTTAATGCAACCTTATTCAGACATCCTTGAACAACAATTCCAGGAAGGAATAATAGAAGAAGTAGCCCTAACAGAAAGCTTAAAACAAGAAGGAAATTGTTTACCTCATTTTCCAGTAGTTCGCCCTGGAGTACAAACAACTAAAGTTAGGATTGTAGTAGATCCCTCGGGTAAAAGCAAACCAGAAGAAATAACAGTAAATGATGCTACTGAGGACTGCCCTTCACTCCTACCTCATTTAGCAAAATTGTGCATTAAATTAAGACATGGTAAATATTTGATGATTGGAGACATTCGAAAAGCATATTTACAACTTAAATATCAAACAGAATTTGACTGCAATACCCACAAAATTCTGTGGTTAAAAGATACCCAATTGGCTCCAAATGACGACAACCTGATCTGCTATAAATATGAAAGAGTTACCATTGGCAACAAAAGCAGTCAATTTTTACTACAACAATCTCTCCAACACATTTTTAATGAACAACAAAACCAAGTGGCAGACTACCTAGCTAACCGCTTTTACATGGACATTGCTTTAATTAATGCCAACAACCTCTCAGAACTCAAAGACCTTTACAATTATAGTGTAAACACCTTAATCGATTATAATTTGAAGCTATATGAATGGGCCTCTGTGGTGCCGCGTTTGTTAGCGGGCTAAAGATAAAGTAAAGGCCAATTTGAGGCTTTATTCAACATAAACAGAGCATAGATCTGAAACACAGAAAACAATAATTAGTAAAGACTTGTTACACAGAAAACAATAATTAGTAAAGACTCATTACATTCCTCTCTTCTTTTATAATACGTGATCACAGAAAACAATAATTAGTAAAGACTTGTTACACAGAAAACAATAATTAGTAAGACTTGTTACACAGAAAACAATAATTAGTAAAGACTCATTACATTCCTCTCTTCTTTTATAATACGTGATCACAGAAAACAATAATTAGTAAAGACTTGTTACACAGAAAACAATAATTAGTAAAGACTTGTTACACAGAAAACAATAATTAGTAAAGACTCATTACATTCCTCTCTTCTTTTATAATACGTGATACTTTGCACGGTAAGAAACAAAACGACAAGTTCAAGATATTTTGGAAGAAAGAAGAGTCTACAAGTTTAGGCGTTGAGCTGGGTATCTGATTCGAGTGCTTCTTCTCAGAGGGGGACTCGTCTCGGAGGTTACTGACACAGGTGGGCCTCTCTCGACTTCGACTGGAGTCGCTTCGACGGGAGCTGTTGGGACCGTGTGTCGGCGGATCTCAGCGGGTTCTGAGTCGTCCGTTAGCGGGGTGGAATTGATTGGCGGACTGGGTACGGGGGGTTCATAGTGATTCGTGTCATCCGTATTGCTACGTCCCGCCGGTGCCAGGTCCCTGATGGATACGGTATCTTCTCTCCCATTCGGATGCCGTATAAACGCGTAGTTGGGGTTTGCCTCAATTAACTCAACTTCCTCGACGAGGGGGTCGTTCTTGGATCGGCGAATGAATTGGCGAAGGAGTACAGTTCCGGAGAAGACAGCCACGTCGGTAGTGCAGAACCGGTAGAAGTACGCCGCGGGTGCGTGAATAGACGCTCGTGAGGAGTTTCGTTCGTGGCCGTACACAGCAGCGATCTAATCGAGTGCAGCGCGTCTGGTAGGACGGACTCCCATTGCGACATCGGCAACCCGCGATCTTCTATGGCTAGTTTGATGGTGTTCATGATGATTCCATTGTAACGTTCGCATTGCCCGTTTCCTTGGGGGTGATACGGCGTTGTGCGACTAGTCGCGATACCATGTTTAGTTAGGAACAGTTTTAGTTCCGAAGACATAAACGATGTCCCTCGATCTGTGTGGATGTAAGGGAGTTCCGAAGGTAGAAAATAACTCGGTGAGACGGGCGATAACGGTTGACGTGTTCGTATCACGGCACGGGAAGGCAAAAGGAAAGCGTGAATACTCGTCGATTACTGTTAGGATGTAAGGTCGCGAAGTTGCGCTCGGAAGCGGGCCTTTAAAGTCGATGTTAAGTCGGTCAAACGGGGACATGGCCCGTATTAAGTGACTAACTTCTGGTTTATAGTACTGTGGCTTACATTTAGCGCATGTTTGGCATTCCGACGTAACTCGTTTGATGTCATCCACTGAGAATGGTAGGTTCCTAGCTCTCACAAAATGAGTCATTCGGCGGACTCCTGGGTGTATCAGATTAACATGCAGCTGGGCGAGGGATATTCTTGGAGTAGCAGCGCAAAAGGATCGCGACAATGCGTCTGCGGCTCGGTTCTCGGGGCCCGGTCTGTATTTTATTGTGAATGAGTAGCCGGCTAGTTCTACACGCCAACGGAGAATCTTATCGTTCTTAATACGACCAGTAGCTTTTCCATCGAACATGAAAGATACGCTCCGCTGGTCGGTGACGACAGTAAAGTGTCGATAAGCTAAGAAGTGCTTCCACTTGCGAATGGATTCGATTACAGCGTATGCCTCCTTTTCAACGATGTGATGGCGACGTTCTGTGTTATTCAGAGCGCGAGAAAAGAACGCCACCGGGCGGCCGTTCTGGGTGAGGGTGGCTCCGATTGCTGAAGAGGAAGCGTCCGTCTCCACAGTGAACGGCAGTTCTTCATCGATTGAACCGACGACAGCTTTCGAGATATCATCTTTGAGTGTTTGGATCGTTGATACTTCCTCGCGAGTTAATGGGAATGATGAAACGTTGAGCAGAGGTTTGATCTTGAGGGAATAGTTCTGAATCCATTTAGCATAGTATGCGAATAGTCCGATTACGCGTTGTAGAGACGACTTGTTGCGAGGAGTTTGAAGTTCTTGTAGTGGCCGGAGGCGTTCGGGATCGGGCCGCAATACGCCATGAGAGATAGAATATCCGAGCAGGTGCACTGATGTCATCGAAAGCTTGCATTTTTCCTTGTTTAGACTCAGATTTACTCGTTTAGCGGCTTCCCAGAAATGTCGAAGGTTCTCATCGTGCTCTTCCCAAGTGGTTCCGCAGATGGTGAGATCGTCGAGGTAGGCGTATGTTGATGATAAGTTGTTCGAGGATATGAATTCGTTCATGACGCGCTGGAAGGCCGCGGCTCCGTTAGTTACTCCCATAGGGATCCTTCTGAATTGGTATAGATTTCCGTCAGCCTCGAATGCTGTGAAAGGTCGTTCAGACGGATCGATTTCTACCTGGTAGTATGCGCTTGACAGATCAATTACGCTGTAGTATTTGTGTTGTGAGACTTTGTTGGCTATATCATCGATTCGCGGAAGAGGATATGCATCTAGCATGGTAAATCGGTTGACGGTTTGAGAGAAATCGATTACCATGCGTTTTTTTTTTGTTTCGGTAGATGTGATGACTACTTGAGCACGCCAGGGTGAGTTACTGGGTTCAATTATCTCATCCCTGAGTAGCTTTTCGATTTCTTTCCCAATGAAAATTTTGTCCTCAGAGCAAAATCGTCTGGACTTCGTGGCGATGGGACGACAATCGGCAGTTAAGTTGCCGAATAGTGGTGGGGCTGAAATTCTTGATCGAGTAAGGCCGCATATATGGAGTGCTGGCTCCGGACCTCCGAAATTGATGTTCAATTCCTTGTGTCTGATTAAGAATGGGGTACCGAGTATTATGTCAGCGCACAGATCCGACAAGACGGATAGTTCGAGCTTTTCGTAGTCGCGGTCTCCCATCGTAACCTTCACTGTACATCGACCTGAGATGGCTGCGGATAGATTAGGCGAAGCCATTGATACGACGCCCGAGTGCGGAAGAATGGGCAGCTCTAAGTGTTTGGCTAGATCCTCACGAATGAAGTTGTCCGAGCTGCCAGTATCCAACAAGGCGAGACACGAACGGCCGTTGACGAGGATATCGACTGTTGAGTTGGTAGGCATGGAGGAGCTACACGATAGAGTGGTACTAATGGTCGCTAATGCTGCGGCTGAATGAGACGCTGTGGTTTTATCCTGTTTTTGACGTGCCGAGGAAGTACTTGAGCGGCAGACTTTGGCCCAGTGGCCGGTCTTTTCACATTTCGCACAGATAGAATCCTTTGCCGGACACCTGCTTCGTGGGTGGCGTCGAGACCCGCAGAAGAAGCACAGAGCGGCTTTGTTGTCGAAATTCGTAGCGGCTGAAGAGTTTGGGAGATCGTCTCCTTGGACGCAGGCAGGCCGGGCAGAGTCAGTAGTCGGCGACGGTTCGTGGCGAGAGCCAGTGGCTGCAACAGCACCGTAATGAGTGAGGTACGATTCTGAGTTTTTCTGGGCCTGATCTAATGTTCGAGCCTGGACGATAGCCTTTTCCAGTGAGAGTGTGTCATTTTCGAGTAAGCGGGTGCGGATGGCGCTATCTCTAATTCCTCGGATGAAAGCGTCTCTCACAGATGAACTGTTTTCGTCGGCGGAAACCGATTTGAAGTTGCAGTCATTGGCTAGTTGTTGAAGAATTTGCAAGTACTCATCGAGGGTTTCCTCGGGCTTTTGGTGACGGGTGGACAACAGGTGGCGAGCGCATACCTCGTTTGGCTTCTTGACGTAGGTGGCCTCTAAGGCTGCCATGGCATTCTCATAAGTAGAGCAGTCTTGAATGATATCAGCGACATCGGGGCCGATATGTATGAATAGAACCTCCAATTTATTGGGGTTGTGTTCGGCGATAGTACTCAAGAAATATTTGAATCCGCGCGACCATAATTTCCATAGTTTCCCAGCTTGGGGAGAATTCGGAGAAGTAATAAATTTATCCGGGCGAATCACCTTCTCCATGATATAGTAAGATTACTGGATGAATATTTGCTTGCTGTATCTGAAAGGCCGACTGAATGGCTGATTGAAATGTTGAATAAATTGTGGTGCCGCGTTTGTTAGCGGGCTAAAGATAAAGTAAAGGCCAATTTGAGGCTTTATTCAACATAAACATAGCATAGATCTGAAACACAGAAAACAATAATTAGTAAAGACTTGTTACACAGAAAACAATAATTAGTAAAGACTCATTACAGCCTCCAATCACTCAGAACTTCAAGGACTATTTGAAAAACATGACATAGCCTCCTCAGAAGATAAAGAAAACATAAAACTATTTGGATATGGTTGGAACCAGTGGCGGCTCGTGACTAAAAATTCGAGGGGTGCTGTCTCTAAGAATGGGTTGAAATAATTACTGAAATAAAAGGAGCATTGAGCAATGAATAAAAGTTTCAAAAGTTATTGAAAAAGTTATTCAGTGAGCTCATCCTTATATTGTTCTTGATTATTTCAATTGTAAATAAAAAATTTAGGGGTGCTGCAGTTCCGCAGTGCCTACCGACGAGCCGCCACTGGTTGGAACACAAATGCTGATACACTCTATCTAAAAACTGTAAACTTGAACTCAGAAGCCAAAACTAAAAGAGAAATACTAAGTTCTGTGCAATCATTGTTTGATCCAATTGGATTTGTTGCACCCTTAGTGTTTAAATTAAAACTCTTCATGCAGAAGGTAGCATCTACCAAAAAAGATTGGGATGAATATCTAGAACCCGAAATGCTGGGTGAATGGAAAAAACTTTGCAAAGAAATAAACAAAGTGGAATTTATGAATTTTCCTAGACAAGCTTTTGAAAATTCCAAACCTCTCATGAAAAATCTTCAACTCCACATCTTTTGTGATGCCAGCCAAGAAGGGTATGCAGTAAGTTGCTATCTAGTTGGAAATGGAAAATCCGAACTAATTTAAGCTAAATCAAGAGTCAACCCCAAATCAAAAAATTGGACCATTTGTAACTTGGAATTAATGGCAATCTGCCTAGGAACCAAAGTCCTAGAATACCTTAAAGAAACCTACCTAGAAGAAAACTCAGAAAACCAAAAGTTCTTCAAAACAATAATTTGGACAGACTCACAGGTGGCTTTAAATTGGATTGCTAAAAAATCTCTAAAAATGAAATCCATCTTTGTAAAAAACAGAGTGAAAGACATTCAGGAAGCAACAAGAAACTTAAACCATCACCTGGAATTCAGACCTGTAGCAGGAGAAGACAGCCCAGCAGACCTACTCACCAGAACAATATCTTTCAAGAAATTTCAAAAACTTCTTCCCTTTTACCAACATGGTCCCACATTTTTGAGAAATGAAACTGAATGGCCAACCAACTTAATTTTTAACACCCACCAAGAAACCTTACAGACAACAATAAATGTGTCTCAAACAACTTGTAAAGAAATAAATGAAAAAAACTCCCTTGTTAAACATGGAAAAATTCTCTAACAGGAAAAAACTGGTCAGCATCACTGCCTATGTTCTACGGTTCATAGAAAACTTAAAGTACTTCCGCACTCACAAATATAACCCCAAATGTAACCTAACAATGGAAGAACAAATTGCTGTTTTGGAGAAAAATCATACAGCTTACAAAACTAAGGCCACAAACTACTGGATAAAATTAGTCCAGCAACAACATTTCTCAAAAGAAAAAGAAATAATCAACAAACTAAATAAAGGAGAAAAAGTTGAGGACCTAACAAAGCTGCAAAAGAATCTAAAATTCTTCATTGACAAAGAAGGGTTAGTCAGAACAATGGGGAGATATAAATATGCAACCAATCTTAACTATTCTGCTAGGTATCCTGTACTACTGCCTGAAAATTCTCATTTAACAACGTTAATCATAACTGAATGTCATGCAAAAGCCAGTCATGCAACCTTAGCTACCACATGCAATTTCCTCAGACAGGAATTCTGGATCCCCAAAATAAGGCAAGTAGTTAAAAAGGTTCTGAAACAATGTCTGTTTTGCCAAAAATACTTTGCCATGGCTTATGAAGTTCCTACTACTGGACTATTAGTAACGGAACGTTTAAGCTATGAAAAACCCTTTGAAAAAACTGCCCTGGACTATGCTGGTCCAATTTCTGTCCAAGATGAGAATAACTACTTCATAAAAATCTACTTATTATTGTTCAATTGCTGCGCCACCAGATTCACCAGCCTTCACATCTGCACTGACCTTTCTGCTAAAACCTTTTTAAGAGAACTCTACCATTTGTCCTTAAACTACTCCCTTCCAAAAGTTTTGATTTCAGACAATCAATCCACCTTCAAAAGATCTGAAGATTACCTTAAACATTGGTTCCAAAATGTTCTTGTGTCTCAGTACCTCTCTGATCATGGTATCCAGTGGAATTTTACAGCAGTCTATTCACCCAGAACCTTAGGAATAGCTGAAAGAATGGTGGGTTTAGTCAAAAGAGCCCTCTATACCTCCCTAAAAGAAAGAAAAATCCCTTTAACTGAACTAAAAACAATTGTTCTTGAAATAATGAATACAATTAATTCAAGACCACTCACTTATGTTAACTCAAATGAAGATCCCTCCTCGGACCTACTAACTCCTTTCAAGTTGCTTTTTGGGTATGACAATACCAAATTCAACTTTTTAACCACTAATGATACCCAAGAAGCTGCTAATGAAGGTGATCAGGTGGACTCTGATTATATGACAGCAACAGAGGACAAAGAAAGAAAGAAAATACTGGATTACTTTTATTGAAAAATTTATTGAAGAATTTATTATTTAGCTTAAGAGATTATTTTTATTTAGGTGTAATATTAACGTTAAGTTTACTTTAAATAGACACAGTAATTATAGAAATAATAATGGCCTATTTAGACACTGTCAACATAGCTACAGACTTTTTCACTGTAGGTTGCAGTGGTTTTCAGGTTAAAATTTGGTCAGCAGCCAGATTACTAACTATGGTGAAGCTAAATTCATTGAAATTAATTTAGACTTACCAAAAATGAAGTTGCCAGTTGAACGTTACCCTTTCTGTTTCTAACTAATCCATAAGTTTCATTTAGTTTCCAGGTTTGAATTTTATTTGTTAAGTTTTAAGTTATTATTTAACACACTGCTTGGTTATTTATTTGTAGGGGCTATTTCCCAGACCTAGGTTTTGCAGGTTAAGTTAGGCTAGGGCTGTATTGCCCTTAAGTTTTTGTTTTTAAAGGTTTAAGGTTTAAGGTTTTGAAGGTTTTACTCAAGTTAAGTTAGGGCTATATTGCCTTTAGGTTTTAGTAAGGGCTATAACAGCCATTTAATTATTGAGTTAGGGCCGTTGTAGCCCGGTTCGAGTTTCTTCTAGGTACCTAGTTTTTCTCTTACCTTAGTTATTTTCTTTAATTAACTTACTTATACCTAGTTCTGATAGGCCTCTATTTAGTTAAACAGGGTTTTTGTTTAATTGCAGTGGTTATTAAGGATAAGATTTAAGGTTGTGAGGTTTAAAGGTTGACTAAGTTGCCCGGTTAGTTGGGTAACCACGAGAATTTTATTTTACGAAAAAACTAGCCCGCTTCATGCAGTCAAAATTTTTCAAGAATGGACAAAACTCCGTTTTTCTTTGTCTCAGAAACTTTTTTCTTTCTTCTTTTTGTCAATTAGGGAAACCCAACTTCACTAGTTGGTTAGAAACGAGGGTTATTATTTTTATTTATTTTGTTTATATTTTATTTGGAAATATATGCGGTTATTTCTAACCACTTTTTTTAACAACTTTCATAAGGGAGTTAAACAATCTAAAGAAATCAAAGAAAGATGGCGATATGAATATTTGAGTAGTTTGAGAGAAAAAGAATACCAACAACACAAACAACCAGTGAGTAAAGAACCTAAAGTAGGAGAACTGTGTCTCTTAGATGTAAAAACACCCAATGGTCATCTCTCCAGAAGACACATATATCGGTTATACCCACTTGAAATAACTGATAAACCGAATATTGACCTGGAAGAACTTGAAAATTCCTCCATTGAATCAGGAACTGTAGATTATCCTGACACTACTACTGCCGCTACTCAACCCCGACCACAAAGACAAGCTGCAGTTAGATTTGGAAGAACTGCAAAGAAAAATACAGAGTGGATCTTTGTGAAGACCACAAATTGAAAATTGTAAATAATTATAAATAGCTGTAACTTAGGACTAACGTTCTACAGAAAAGACGCTTTCATTTTCATATTTCACCTGAAAGGAACTTTTCTGTAGAGCATGTCATTTTCATTCATCATCATGGTGGTGGGAAAAAAAAAAATATTTCCAAGAATATAATTCTGAGTAAATATTTTCCCCTTGGGGGGAATGTTAAAAAAAAAGTTGGGTAGAAATAACCACATATATTTCCAAATAAAATATAAACAAAATAAATATAGAATAAAAATAACAACCCTCGTTTCTAACCAACTAGTGAAGTTGGGTTTCCCTAATTAACAAAAAGAAGAAAGAAAAAAGTTTCTGAGACAAAGAAAAACGGAGCTCTTTGTTAATCATCGAAAATTTTGACTGCTGAATCAAGTGGGCTAGTTTTTTCGTAAAAAATTCTCGTAGTTCCCCAACTAGGGTTACCATACGTCCGGTTTTTCCCGGACATGTCCGGGAAATTTGAATATTTATAACATTGTTTTTTTAAGCCATAACACTTGTTCTTATTTATAGATACTCATTGTAGACGACATGTAGTACACAGTACATATAACATATTAATACAACGTGAGTTGGTAGATACTGATACACCCCCACTCTCCGGAGTGTCCTCTTTTTTGAAAGTTCAAATATGGTAACCCTAGACCCCAACTAACCGGGCAACTTAAAGTCAACCTTTAAACTTCAATATTAACCACTGCAATTAAACTAAAACCCTGTTTAACTAAATAGTGGCCTACCAGAACTAGGTGTAAGTAACTTAAAAATACATAACTAAGGTAAGAGATTAAAACTAGGTACCTAGAAGAAACTCGAACCGGGCTACAACAGCCCTAACTAAATAATTAAATGGCTGTTATAGACCCTATTAAAACTTAAAGGCAATATAGCCCTAACTTAACTTGAGTAAAAACCTTCAAAACCTTAAACCTTTAAAGACAAAAACTTAAGGGCAATACAGCCCTAGCCTAACTTAAACTGCAAAACCTAGGTCTGGGAAATAGCCCCTATAAATAAATAACTTAGCAGTGTGCCAAATAGTAACTTAACAAATAAAATTCAAATCTGGAAACTAAATTAAACTTATGGATTAGTTAGAAACAAAAGGGTAACGTTCAACTGGCAACTTCATTTTTGGTAAGTCTAAATTAATTTTAATGAATTTAGCTTGACCATAGTTAGTTAATCTGGCTGCCGACCAAATTTTAACCTTAAAACCACTGTAGCCTACAGTGAAAAAGGCTGTAGTTATGTTGACAGTGTCTAAATGGGCCATTATTATTTCTATAATTACTGTGTCTATTTAAAGTAAATTTAGTCTTAATATTGCACCTAAATAAAAATAATCTCTCTCAAAAAATAAAATAATTTTTCAATAAATTTTTCAATAATGTCAACAAACTCAAAATCAACAGTAAACAACTATTAATGATTCAAATAGGAATCATCTTGATTAAAGATATAAATATAAGAATTTAGTTCATTTATCATGTAGATATAACGATATACTGTGATATATATATGACTAAGCTGCCAATGCAGAAAGGTTATATCACCAGTACACATTTGAAAACTTGTCGATCGATTTTTACAAACTAGGTGGTGATTCTATATAATTTGAGTACGCTGATCTCAAAAATATAGTTAGTTTTTCCCTATCACGTATGGTTTTCTTACTACAGGGTGTGTCATAAATCCCCCATTTATCCCCAAATGTGAACCATCTTATCGAGACCAACATTGGATTGCACATGCTAAACCATAAATTTTGTTGTTATAGACTACAGTAACGCTTACATAATAATGTAGGGTAAATATATATAACAACCAGTCCCGTTCCCAGCAAAATACTCTCTCCCCTCCCATCAATGGGTGGTTAACATTTGGGGACAGATGAGGTATTACAACATCCCTTGTAGCACGAAATATTTAGGTGATAGAGTAAGACCTAATTAAAGCAGAATTAAATAGCTCCTAGCTCTTGGACAAGCATATTGCTTATTTATGAAAGAATAAAAAAATAACTGAAAGAAACAAAATATATTTACCTTCTTTACTTGCAAACATTTCAGGACTTATTCCAAAGACTTAAGACTACGAAGGTAGATCTGACTAATGACGACTAAACCGGTGCTTCTTTGATGTTTTCTTATGCTGTGAGTTAGGCTGATCTCGTTGCAGACACCAGCAGTAATCCGCCATCATATTTGTATGCCATCTTCCTTGATATCTTCTTTCCATGGTTTTGATGTCCTGGTGAAATCGTTCCCCTTGCTCCTCACTGACATCTCCGATATTTTCGGGAAAACGGTCAAGATGCGAAAATAAGAAGTGAACTTTCAGGCTCATGTTGCAGCCTAAGGCGCAAAACTTTTTAAGCATATTTTCCACCAGTCTTTCATAATTTTGGCTTTTGTAGTTTCCCAAGAAATTTTCAACATCATCTTTGAAACCAAGCCATGCTTCTTTTTCTTTATTGGTCATTGTGTTCAGGAAATGATCGTCTGTCAATAACTTTCTAATCTGAAGACCTATAAAAAAACCTTCCTTTATTTTCTCGTAGCTAATCTTTGGATATTTTGAACAAATGTACTTGAAACACTCACCTTCTCTATTCAATGCTTTGACATACTGCTTCATCAAGCCTAACTTAATGTGCAAGGGTGGTAGGAGGATTTTATTTGGTTCAACTAGATGTTCATGTAAAATGTTCTTTGATCCTGGGGTAAGATTCTCTCTAGGAGGCCAAGTTTTCCTCTTCCAGTGCTGGTCACGTGCTCGACTATCCCATTCGCAGATGAAACATGGCATCTTAGTGTATCCTGATTGCTGCCCAAATAACATGCAAAGGACTTTGAGATCCCCACACAATATCCATCTGTGATTTTGATACTGAATTTTTCCAGAAGCAGTTTCATGTTATCATAGGTCTCTTTTAAATGAGTAGAATGGGCCACTGGGATTGATGCATATTTGTTACCGTTGTGCAGTAACACTCCTTTTAGACTGGTTTTAGAGGAATCTATAAACAACCTCCAGTCACTGGTTTGGTATTCGATGCCTAGCTTGCACACTAATCCTGTGATGTCCTTGCAAAATACCAAGGGACCATCTTCTTCGAAAAAAGGCACGAAGTCTTTCTCACGATTTCTGTACCAAACGAAGTATGTGTCGGATGTCAATAAATTGTTGTCCTGCAATCTAGACCCCAAAAGTTCTGCAGAGTCCTTAGGCAGATTCAAATCCCTAACTAAGTCATTTAGTTTGGCTTGGGTTAATGGTTTAGGATCTCGGTTAGCTGTTGGCTGTTCATAAACATCATCATTGTCTGGATTTGGAGCTGAATCAGAATCTGAATTGTATTGATCCAGACTCTCGGGTGGGCGGGGAATAGGAACTTCTGGACCATGGGGTACCGGCCTTATTGCAGATGGAAGACTTGGGTATTGAAGGCTCTCTTTATTCTTTGCATTATAACCTTTAACATTGCAAGAACAGAAGTAACAGTCGTCGGTATGGTTTCTAGGCTCGCGCCATACCATAGGGATCCCAAATGGCAAACTTTTCTTTTTACCTTTGCTCCAATTCCTTAGTGCCGCAACACACGTAAGACAAACCTTGTGTGGAGCCCAACTTTTGTCTTTATCTCCTAATTTAATTCCAAAATAAGCATGATAAGCTCTCTTAATGAAGGCCGTTACATTTGTCCTTTGTTTTACAACAACATACCGACCACAAATATAACAAAATATGTCTGGACTATGGGTACATCCTCTAGAAGCCATTATTAAAATTTTAAAGACGTAATGTTAGAATTATCTATCTGAAAAATATGAAAAAATGAAATTAATTAAAGATAAAAAAGGTAAAAAATTACAAAACGCCCCAAAATTGTTTTGCTAATAACTTTAAAACTGTGGGTGATAAAAAAAAACGTAGCATTTTTTAATTCAGCGCAGCGAACTGCTTCAGAATCACAACTCAAAATAAAGAAATCGATTTTCATGCAGACCGGTGAATTATCATACATTAATGTTCTTATAGTGACCCTATAAACATTTTAGTACCACTAAGGTTTTGCCACTCCAGATGCTACCGATATCTGATCTGGCTCATGGACTAAAATGGGCAAAAGATAAAATAATAACCGAAAGCTTAACAGCAATAAATAAACAAGACAAACGTAACAATATCAACACTAGAGAGCAAAAGTCAAGGCGGACATCGGAATAACGCGCGCATTTTTTTTTAAGCATTTTGACAAATTTTTAATACATTTTTTCTAAAAACAAAAACTGGGCATACAGTTGACGTAACTGGGCCTTCAACGTTATTCCGATGTCCAGCATTGAAGGTCCGATTAGGTCAACTGTATACCCTAACTGGGCTGAAACTTATAAAGGTTAAATTGTGCTTTAACACCCAACTAGTGAACCACCACCTTTTTTTTTTTTTTTGTTTCTAGTGCAGTTTTAGCTCCTCTTTACAAATATGCAATCGAAATATGTCGCAAATGAATATTAAAAAAGTTACAGCTACTTAAATGTTTCAGTACTATTTTGCGTCTGGCAGCATTGCGTGGTAGTTTTTAGTTTCAGTGTATTGTGAATCATGTTATGTGAAGGTCCAGTATATTGTGAATCATATCATGTGAAGGTTGTGAGATTGCACATACATTTGAAAAGAGGAACTAAAACTACACTAGAAACAAAAAACAGAAGTAGGGGTCACTAGTTGGGTGCTAAACAACAATTTTACCTGTTTATTTGTTGCCTGCTTAAACCTAGTTTAGTTTGGATATTATTGTTGGAGTGTGAGCATGTGATAATGCAGTGCTGTGATCTATCTACTTGTGAGTTGCCCCGGTTAATTGAATACCAGGTTAGGGCAACTGAATGCCCTGTTAGGTCAACTATACGCCCTTGACGATTGACAAATTTCGATTGCACATTTTGAAAGAGGAGCTAAAACTACACTAGAAACAAAAAACAGAAGTGTGGGTCACTGGTTGAGCGCTACACAATTTTACCCCAATAAATCCCAAAAGGGTAATAATCTACTTAACTTCCCGTCTCTCCGATTTTCATAAATTATACATCGGGAGCTTCGGTTTTTCATTAGGAATGCGATTTAGACAGTCTCTAGTAACGGAAATGCTTCAAAACCTAACCTAACCTAAAAAATTTAGAGAGTTTTAAAAACAAAGTCTAGCGAGTTTGTAGTTTTACAGGATTTTTAATGAAACTCTAGTGTTTTTTTTTAGTTAGAAAAAATCACCAAATTGATAACAATTGTATTCGTGTAAATTCTAATTGGATTCAGGTTGGTGGTGTTTGCGATAGAATTGTGACGTGCCGTTCGTGTGATTTCGACTATGAGGACTAGATTCGTCATGTGCCCTAGATGAAGACAAAGCATTGGATATTTTTATCAATTACGGAGTTATTCTCTCATCCTTAACTTGGCCGAAATGTGACAGTGAGTACCTAATACGAAAAGATCAGAAGATATTTAGGTGAAATAACCAATATTAACCTGGTAAGTTAATTGAATGCCCGGTTAGGTCAACTGTACGCCCTTGATGATTGGTTAGGTTAAGTCGTGATATTTTCGTTAGTTTAAACGAAAATGACGAGAGCAAACTTTTCTGGTTAATTTTGAGGTGTTTCGCACGTTTCCTGTGGTAATACGTCGTTTACGAGATCTCGTAACATGAATATATCATATATGTTTATGTTACGATATCTCAAAAACTACGCATTTGTACAGGAAACCAATGGCAGATTCGTGCAAAGCACCTCCAAATGCACCAGAAAAGTTTGGTTAAAACTCACTAGGTTTTTTTAGGTTAGGTTAGGTTTTGAAGAATTTCCCTTACGAGAGACTGTCTAAATCGTATTCCTAATGAAGAAACGAAGCTCCCGATGTATAACTTATGAAAATCGGAGAGACGGGAGCTTAAATAGATGAGGTGACGTGTATATATATAATTAGTGATGTAGCAGATGTCATTTTTTTCACATCCGCGGATGCGGATGCGGATGAGGATGAGGATGTTTGATTTCAACATCCGCGGATGCGGATGCGGCTGTCTACATTTTCGTTATTTTTTAGGATATATTCGAGATTTGTTGTGTTTAACGTATATAATAAGTTATTATATAGAGAGAGCTGTAGCTATAATGTAGTATAATTGATTAATTGTACAATAATTGTTGTACTTTTCCCTGAACATATAAAATAATAGCAAGCATCTAACTAATATAGAAATCAATTAGTGAATTCGTCTGCAAATAAATTCGTTATATTTTGTTCAGTTTCAGCCACAATTAGAAGCCATAATTGTGTTACCCGACCTCTTTCCCCAACCTCCACCCTTATAGAAAGAGATCTTTAATTAGCTTGATAACTATTTATATTAAGTTTAAAGTTTTATTAGGCATATTTATAAATGAGTAATTAAAATAAAGTAAACTAAGATGTTCATCGTTTAATATTCAAACTTAATTATAGGAAGGTTATGCTTAAGGAACATTAATTTTTCTGCCTTTTCTGCTGCCAGTCTGTTTCTCTTTTCATCATATATTAATCCAGCACTGCTAAATAATCTCTCGCTTGGTACGCTTGTTGGAGGACGTGCTAAATGTTTCCTTGCAAGTTTATTCAAGTATGGATAGATATTCTGCGTATTTTTCCACCAACTAATAGGATTGTCACATGCAGCCAGGCGTTTTCTTGGTGATAGCTCTCGATCATTTTTACTACATCTTTTGACATCGCGTAGGTCTCGTCATCGCTGCTTGACTCAAGAAACTGAGAGAGATTCTGTGATAGATTTGCTCGTTGAAGGTGTTGGTTGTGTAACTGAAACTTTTATTCTTTTGGTGGGTGGCGAAGCGACAGATTCAAGAGATTGAAGCTCTTCAACTGCTTTGCCAAGTGATGATTTAACTCGTTCAATATACTAGGTGAAAATAACTTAGCTTTGTAACGTGGATCTAAGTAGGTTGCAAGAGAGTAACTTCATACAAGAACAGCCTCTCGTCTTGTCGCTTGCATCACTTTTGCGCACAATGAACTAGTTCTATTAATATAATAGAATTTGATAATTTCCGCTTATTAATGACGTTTTATCTCAACGGTCCACATCCGCACGACATCCGCAGTCCAAAGTGCGGATGCGGATGCGAGAAAATGTGCGGATGTTCCGCGGATGCGGATGCGGATGTGACCTACATCACTAATATATATGTATATAGTCTAAAAGTCACTAAAGGGGAAATATCACTAAATCTAAGCTGAATGGCAAGAGCAAGTAATAAACGAACCAACGCGGCTGTTCGTATTGTTTTGGGCTAACCTAGAGATGTTTTTTCCTATCTGACCTAATCGTTGGTGCTGAGTGTAATTAGGTGGTGTTTCTAAGGTGACAAATTGGGTAGAAAGTTGTCCGTACTTAAGTATAGTTAGGGGTAATGTCTATAGCTTCTAAATTGGTAATGTAAGAGAGTTAGGTAGGCCGTTTGTGGGACACAGGCATCTAATGGTAGGCTCCCAAAGGAATATCTAATTCAACGCACCGGTAAGTGCTTTTGATTGTTTGCTAGAACCTAAGTAACCTAACTGGGGTGTCTACCCCACGCTATCACATTTGGCGACGAGGATGGGATTCAATTAAGCTCATGGGATTCGATTAAGCTCATTGGATTAATTTAGCTCATTGGATTGAATTTGGCTCATTTGATTAAATTTGTTCATTGGGTTAAATTTGGCTCATTGGTTTAATTTGGCTTATTGGGTTCAAGTGGTTGTTTGGAAAATTGGATGTAGCCTAGTGGGTCGTCCGATTTGGTTTGTTTGTGTGGGTAAGCTACCGTACTATAGCGTAGGTCCCGCCGGCCTAACTCTAAAACTAATTCCTACTCAGCCCTAACTCTAAAACTAATTCCTACTCAGCCCTAACTCTAAAACTAATTCCTACTCAGCCCTAACTCTAAAACTAATTCCTACTCAGCCCTAACTCTAATACAATTCACTATTCAGCCCTAACTGGGGAGTAACTAGATCAAATTTAAACCAAATCTAACCTACTTCACGTGATTTGGCCTAATTCGGTTTTGCTCTAGCATGTCGGTGATTGGCCATATAAGCCCCTACGAAGACTCTGGGGAGGACTTCGAAGCTTATGCCACTAGGGTGAGGTTGTTTTTCGAGGCAAATTCCATTCCTGATGCTAAGAAAGTACCTACCTTTTTAACTATAATAGGCCCTAAAACGTTTGGTTTAGTTATGGACCTAGTTTCTCCTAAAGCACCGGAAACCTGCACCTATAATGAATTGGTACAGGCCCTAACCGATCACTACAAACCCCGAGTAGTTCTCATCTATGAACGTTTCAAATTTTATTCAAGGCATCAGACGGGAAATGAAAGCATTGCAGAGTTTGTTGCAGGAATAAAAAGCCATAGCCGTACGTGTAAATTTGGGGACAAATTAGATGAAATGCTAAGAGATAGGTTTGTAATGGTCTCAAAGAGGAGTCTACCCAGAGAGCCCTATTAGCCATACAGGACCTAACTTTTAGTCAGGCTGTAGAAATAGCTACGGCTAGAGAAGCAGCTGCTAAAGATGTTAGAGCTTTTGGAAATCACAGTAGTAAAGCCCAACACGTAAATAGCTTTAAATCTTCTAGGCCTGGCAGACCTAATGAGCCTACTAGACAGGCAAATAAAAGGTATGAGGCGAATACGACTAAGCCTACTAATTCTACTAAGCCTTCCAAGCCATGTACGGGGTGTGGAAAACACCATTGGAAGAAGGACTGCCCTTTTAAAGAAGCAGTTTGCCGAAACTGTAGTAAAATAGGCCACATAGCTAAAGTGTGTTTTTCAAAGAAAACGAAGGGTGAAAATTCTAATTTTAACATTTCTAGTGTAAATCCTCAAAGGGGAAATACTTCGAACATTGGAGTGGAGTACCTATTTTATGAGCACAAAGTGGGAAAATACAGGCCCATATATTGTAGAGGTAGGCCTAAATGGAATTACAGTTCCTCTAGAACTAGATACAGGTGCTGCCCGAACTGTCATGTCCAAAACAGTTTTTGATAAAATTTTCAAAAACACACCTAAACTACATGCATCTAAAACTATTGAAGAAATATGGGGACATACAAATACCTATTTGTGGAGAAGCATCCGTCACAGTTACACTCAACCAGAAAACTTTGTCTCATCCCTTAACCCTTTTAGTGGTGGATGAGCAAGGGCCTACTCTACTAGGCCGTGATTGGATTGATGCTTTGAAAATGCCGATTGACAAAATCTTGCCAAAGGGTCAGGCAGATGTGCATACACTCTCATATCCATCTGACATAGACTCATTGTTAAGGGAGTTTTCTTCTGTTTTTGGGCCTGAAGTAGGCAACCTAAAAGGCCATCAGGTCTGCATAGAAGTAGATCCTAATGTAACTCCGAAATTTTGTAAGGCTCGTTCAATTGCGCATGCACTGCGGGAGAAGGTAGATTTAGAAATTGACAGGCTGCTAAAAGATAAAATTATCGAACCAGTCACACACGCTAAGTGGGCTGCCCCAGTAGTTCCTGTACTAAAACCGGACAAGTCCGTGCGGTTATGTGGGGATTACCGTTTAACAGCAAATAGAGCCGTCCTTCTAGATTGCTATCCTATACCCAAGCCTGATGAATTATTTAGCTCTCTTGCTGGGGGTAAATATTTCACAAAACTCGATATGTCCCAAGCCTATGCTCAACTAAGTTTAGATGAAAACTCTAAAGAATTAACTATCATAAATACGCACCGAGGCCTATATAAGTACAATAGGCTATGCTATGGAATAGCATCGGCTCCGGGTATTTTTCAGAGGACAATGGACCAAGTTCTAGGTCACATTCCAGGGGTACTTTGCTTTCTAGATGATGTCCTCATTTCAGGTTCGTCTAAAAAAGAACACCTAACTAGATTAACCACGGTTCTAAAAAGACTCCGGGATGCCGGACTTAAGCTAAAGAGAGAAAAGTGTTCATGGGTCACTAACGAGGTTTCATATTTAGGGTTCCGCATAGATGCCTCAGGCATTCATCCAACGGTGGATAAACTAGAAGCAATAAAAAATGCACCACCTCCACAAAACATCACACAGTTACAAGCTTATTTAGGTCTCCTAAACTTTTATAGGAAATTTTTGCCTAATGCATCGACTTTCCTTGAACCCCTAAATAAGCTATTACGATCTGGGGAACAGTGGAGATGGGAGAAAACTCAAAAGGAAGCATTTGAGGCTTCCAAGGACGTACTACTAAAGTCCACTCCTAGTGCATTATGATCCTAAACTTCCTCTCGTAGTTTCAGCAGACAGCAGTTCTTATGGAATTGGGGCAGTGTTATCTCACCACATTGATGGTGTAGATAGGCCTATCTGTTTTGCTTCTAGAACACTAACTGAGACTGAAAGACGATATGCACAAGTGGAACGTGAAGCATTAGCCTTAGTATTTGCAGTAAAAAAATTTCATTTCTATCTATGGGGTCATGAATTTAAACTAATTACTGACCATAAGCCTCTTTTAGGTTTATTTTCACCTAATAAAAATATTCCAGTTATGGCCTCAGGTAGGATTCAACGATGGGCACTGATTCTACAAGCCTATAAATTTGACTTAGTACATCGGTCAGGTAAACTTCTAGGTACGGCTGATGCGCTAAGTAGGTTGCCCTTAGAAAATCCAAATGATTGTGTACCTATACCTACAGAATGGGTTCACTTGGTGGAGTTTTTGGAATCCACTCCAGTATCTGCGGTACAAATAGAGCAGTGGACAAAATCAGACCCTATTCTGTCTAGGGTCATCCATTTCTGCTCAGTTGGTTGGCCTACTAAGGTTGAGAGTGAATTACAGCCTTTTTATCAACGTCAGTCTGGCCTCTCGATTCAAAATGGCTGTCTCTTATGGGGCCACAGAGTGATATTCCAAATGAAGGCAGGTCGAATTTAGTGAAGGAACTTCACGCTGAACACATGGGCGCAACAAAAATGAAAGAGCTGGCGAGAGCTTATTTCTGGTGGCCTGGTTTAGATGGAGAACTCGAATCATTGGTTCGTTCCTGTCAAAGCTGCCTAGAGAACAGAGATCTCCCAAGGAAAAGTCCACTTCATCCTTGGGAATGGCCTACTATACCGTGGCATAGGATCCATGTTGACTATGCAGGTCCTATAAATAATATTATTTCCTAGTCATTGTGGACGCCTACTCTAAGTGGGTGGAAATTTTTCCAACCACTTCCACGACTTCGGGTGTTACTATTCGCTTACTCCGTTCGGTTTTCGCTCGATGGGGTTTACCCGTAGTCCTGGTTTCCGACAATGGTACTTGTTTTACCAGTGAGGAATTTCGTTCTTCGTCCACCTAAATGGCATTAGACATGTCCGGTCTAGTGTTTTCCACCCGTCTACTAACGGTCTCGCGGAAAACATGGTCCGTACTTTCAAGTCGGCCTTGCGTCATTCTCGTGGGGAGGAAATGCAAGTGGTGTTGGATAAATTTTTGTTTAAATATCGATTAACACCTCACACCACGACAGGGGTGTCTCCCTCTAAACTTATGATTGGCCGGGGAATTCGTTCAGTTTTCGATTTGTTACGTCCAAACGAAACGTTACAACAACGAGTTTTACACCATCAGGAAAAACAGAAGCTGTACCATGACACTAAAAGAGGGAGAGTTATAGAGGCGCAACCTAATGATCCAGTTATGATTCGCAACTATGGGGCTGGACCAAAATGGGTTCCTGCAACTGTCCAGGAGAGAACGGGCCCTGTTTCCTTCAAGTGCCAACTAGAAGATGGTCGTTCTATTAAACGCCAACAGGACCAGATATGGGAACGTGAATTGCAGAAGCACTAGTCTTCCGGAAGAGAGAACTGATCCTCCGGAAAATGGTTCAATTCGCCCGCCTATGCAGGTTGCACCTAATTCTACTACATCAACCCCACTCCGCAGGTCGTCTAGGGTCCCTCATCCCCCTGACAGACTAAACTTGTAGGGGAGGAGTGAGGTGACGTATATGTGTATATATATATATATATATATATATATATATATATATATATATATATATATCTAAAAGTCACTAAAGGGGAAATATCACTAAATCTTAGCTGAATGGCAAGAGCAAGTAATAAACGAACCAACGCGGCTGTTCGTATTGTTTTGGGCTAGCCTAGAGATGTTTTTTCCTATCTGACCTAATCGTTGGTGCTGAGTGTAATTAGGTGGTGTTTCTAAGGTGACAAATTGGGTAGAAAGTTGTCCGTACTTAAGTATAGTTAGGGGTAATGTCTATAGCTTCTAAATTGGTAATGTAAGAGAGAGTTAGGTAGGTCGTTTGTGGGACACAGGAATCTAATGGTAGGCTCCCAAAGGAATATCTAATTCAACGCACCGGTAAGTGCTTTTGATTGTTTGCTAGAACCTAAGTAACCTAACTGGGGTGTCTACCCCACGCTATCACAATAGATTATTACCCCAAAAAGTTATGGAAAAATGAAATGTTGTTGTTGTTGGTTAGCCGATCAGCCCACCCTGATCGAGCAAGCTGGCGGCACGCAGGTAACCGATCGCCCTCTCCGGAGTGGACTAGAGGTTCAGCGCACTAGTGATGTTGTGTTGTGTTCTATGTTGTGCTAGAGCGGTACAGTCTGTCATAATGTGTTCAATTGTTTGTGGTGTGTCCTGGCACAGGTGGCAGGTGTCGTCTGTGGAGTTGTCTAGTCTGTGTTTATATGGACCTGTAAGTTGGGGTGATGTCCACATCCGAATCGTGCTAAGTTAACTCGATCCGATCTGCTCAGGCTAATCTCTGACCTGTTAATGGGTGGCCAGCTTCGCACCTTGGACCGCATTCGGACCGAGTCGTGTCAGTGCTTTGTGGGTTAGGTGTGTGTGTATGTGTTTTCTGTATTGTGTGATGTCTGTGGGGCGTGGTATGGAATGGAGTATTTGGTTATAATGTCTCTCTGGTGTTACCTTAATGGTACCTTAATGTCGGTGCATGATTGTACATTTAGTGGCAAGGGTGTTGCGGGTTCGTTGTCGCTGCTGCAATGTATTGTGTTCCCCTCATGTCTAAATGTTCCCTAACTTTCAGTATTTTTGTTTCTGTGTGCAGGTGTTGTTTGAGTGCATCCTGTAATGATACGAAGTGCGTTGTTTTGTATTGTCTGTAAGGTGTTTATATGTATGTTTGAGATAATGGGTGCCCAGCATGGGCTAGCATAGTCCATAACTGAGCGAATATATTGTTTGTATATGAGTGATGTTGTTTCCTGCTGGTGTCCAAAGTTTGTGCCTGTTAGTACCCTAAGCATGTTAAGTCTTGACGTACATTTTTTTTAATGTCCTGAATGTGGTTTGCAAAAGATAATGATGTGTTGTATGTGACTCCAAGTATTTTCGTCCAGTGAGTGTGTGGAATGTTGGTGTTGTTTAGTGTAAGCTATGGAGTTATCTGGTGTTCTTTTATGTTGCTTGTTAGCAAGGTGGTGGTTGATTTTGTGGGCGCTATTTTGAGTCTATTGTGTGTGAGCCAGTCTTGTATACTGTTTATGTATGTTTGTAGGTTATTTGTAGCGGTGTCGATATTGTTGTGGGTGGATGTTAGAGTGATGTCATCTGCATATGATGATAAGGTAAACTTGTTATCTATGGGTTTTGGAATGTCATGCATATATATGACTTGCCATTAAATATGACATGTGAGTATCTTCCTGAAAGATAGTTGCTCAGCGACCTTTTGGTGTTATTGTGCATATTTGTGTTGAGTATTTTGTTTATGAGAGGGAAGCGTGGGATAGCATCAAATGCTTTACTGATGTCTATTGTCGCTAATAGTGTACGTTGAACTGGTCGTCTGGAGTTGATGCCATCCATGATGTGCTGTGTGAGGTTAGTGAGTAATGTCTGGTTGAGTGGTGAGGTCTGAATCCATGTTGAGTAGGCGATAGTGGTATGTGTGGGTTGGTGATTTGTAAGATTAGCCTTTCTGTTACTTTGGAAGGTGTGCATAGTAAAGTAATGGGTCTATAGGAAGCTGGTTCTGTTGGATTTTTGTTTGGTTTGAGTAGTGTAATAATTTTACCTTGTTTCCGTATTTCAGGAATAATACAGTGTTGGTATGAATATGTGCTGATATTTGTGAGAGCTATTATTCCTTGTGGGCCCAAGTGTTTAAGGTGTATGTTAGATATGTTGTCTCGTCCAGTAGCCTTCGAATTCTTAATGTTTTTGATGATCTTGGTGGTCTGGCCTGTATTGAAGGGTGTAATGGTCGTGTCGAGTCTGTAGGTTTTCTTGTGTCTGGCTGTTTGTCTGTCTGCGTGTTTCTGGTTGTTGTCTCTGTTTAAGCGACTTAGCTTTGCGTAGTGATTAACTAGAATGTTAGCTCGTTGTGTATATGTTGGGATATTATTTTGGCTGCGACAGATAGCCGCGTGTGAGGTGTGAATGCTGCTGTCAGAGTGGGTAATGCTGTTTATAGTCTTGTATAGCTTGGATGTATCTGTGGAGTGGTTTAATGTTGTTATGAATTCCCTAAATGTTTCTGTTTGTTTTTCTTTGAGTTTGTTGTTTATTTCTGTGTTGAGCTGTTGTATCTGCTGTTTTATGGCTTCTGTGTGTGGTGTTTGTGTGTTATGTTTGAGGTTGTTACGTTGCCTTATGAGGTGGGCTATTTCTCTAGTGTAATTTGGGTTGTATTTCCTAATGTTGCCCTTGGGTATGTATTTGTTTGCATTATTGATGATCTGATTGAATGTCTTGAGTGTTGTATTGATGTTTATGATGGGTGTGCTGTTTAATGTGGTGAACTGTTTTTGGAGATGGTGTGCGTTATTCCGATGTCCGACAAAGTCAATTCGCTGGAGCGCAACCAACACGACCGATCACCACGAAAATTCCCTTTGCAATCTCGCACATAGTTAAGAAAAGCAGTGTTGAGGCGTGGGCAGTTGCGCCGCAAAAGTTGCGGCGCAACTTGCGGCGCAACATTTTTGTTTGCGCTTGCGCTTGCGCGTGCGGCGCAACTATTTCAGCAGAGTTGCGGTTGCGGTTGTGGCGCTACAAAAATCGTTGCGCGTGCCCACCACTGCAGATATACGTTAAATTCAAAGGTGGGCAGTTGCGCCGCAAAACGTTGCGGCGCAACATTTTTGGTTGCGCTTGCGCTTGCGGCGCAACTTTTTGAAAAGGGTTGCGCTTGCGCGTGCGGCGCAACTATTTCAGCAGAGTTGCGGTTGCAGCTGCGGCGCTACAAAAATCGTTGCGCGTGCCCACCACTGATATATATATATATATATATATATATATATATATGAGGACCAATCAGTGAGAAGTATACAGCGTGCCACATCCCCTACCCTAGAGTAACGGAAAATTCTTTCCCTCACACAGCTTGAGTCATCCCCCACCCAATACCTCCCATAATACCCCCTTTTTGAGTCACTTCACCAACATGGAAATTAATGCATACCTGCAACTCTGTGGAATCTGTAAAGATGCAACGGATGAGACAGAGGCGATGAGGTGCGATTTTTGTCAGCTACTTTTTGATTTTAAATTCCTAGAATGGGGAGATGAACAAATCTCCCTTATAACGAACGCAAAGCAGTTTAATGGGATAAAATTTTTCTGCGAGAACTGCTTGACCGAATTAAACTCTTTTACGGTATTTAAAGCAGAGAGACTACGAGAAGAGAATGAAAGAGGAAAGTGGAAACAAAGAACAGTGGAAAACGGAAGAAACGGAGAAAGGCGAAATAGAAAAAAATTCAAATACCGTCACAAAACGAGGCCGAAAACACACAGGCGACAAAGAGTGTAAAGACAACACACAGCATAAGGGCAACGAAGGACACAAACACAACTAGCACAAATAGCACAAATAGGAAAAGACAAGAGAGCAGTCAAGTAAACGAAGTAAAACTGTCCCCCAATAAGGAGCAAAAAACAAAAGCCAAGAGTAAATATGGGGAAGGAATTATATGCAGGTATTATATAAAAGATAATTGCGGATTTAAAAGAGGACAATGTATATATGAACATCCCCCAATATGCAATTTATTCTATAATAATGGTCATTGTAAATTTGGAGACGGATGTAAATTCTACCACCCGGACATTTGCAGGACTTACGCAAAATATGGAACCTGCAAATTCGGGAATAAATGCTACTATCATCTCCCGACGGACTCAACGAACAAAGGAAAAAGTTTAAATGACAATAGAAATAAAAATAACAATAGGAACAACAATAGGAACACAATCAGCGAACAAGAAAATTTTTCAACATCGCAGACACCTTACGAATGCTAAATGTCATCCACATGCAGTTGACACAGCTGGAAACCCCCGAGCCAAATCGCTACCGGGCAAGAAGCTACCAATACAAGTAGGCGGAAACGGATCTCTTTCGGAGGATCATAGAGCAACGAATCAAGCGATATCGAAGGAAAACGACCTTGAAATGCACAAGGGGCAACGAAAAACAGAGAACATAAAATTGTCCTGGCTAATATTCAAGGAATAAGACCAAACCAATCACTCAATAAGGTTTCGTACCTGAAAGGATTTATGGACGAAACAAAGGCGGACATCGCATGCCTCAGAAACTCATCTTAAAGATTGCCAAGGAAATTGTGAAAACTGCGAACATTGTATTGATAAGAAAGAGATAAATATAGAGGGCTTCAACTTACTAAGAGCGGATAGAACGACGAGACGGAAAGGTGGCTGTGCTATATATTTACAGGAAGGTCATATGACAGAGACGATAATAAGTAAATCAAACAGCTATGTGGAACTCCTAGCAGTGAAAATAGAAAAACTAAACTTGATAGTAATAGTCATCTATAGACCTCCAAGCACCCCAACCGAAAAATTCTCGGAGGCCATTGATGACATCAGAAAGCTAATAAAGGCCATAAAGCCCTCCATCCCCCAATATAATGATCTGCGGAGACTTTAACTTCCCATTTATAAAATACAAAACGGTGGATAGGAATATATATATATTAGTGATGTAGGTCACATCCGCATCCGCATCCGCATAACATCCGCACATTTTCTCGCATCCGCGTCCGCATCCGCACTTTGGACTGCGGATGTCGTGCGGATGTGGATCGTTGAGATAAAACGTCATTAATAAGCGGAAATTATCAAATTCTATTATATTAATAGAACTAGTTCATTGTGCGCAAAAGTGATGCAAGCGACAAGACGAGAGGCTGTTCTTGTATGAAGTTACTCTCTTGCAACCTACTTAGATCCACGTTACAAAGCTAAGTTATTTTCACCTAGTACATTAGAACGAGTTAAATCATCACTTGGCAAAGCAGTTGAAGAGCTTCAATCTCTTGAATCTGTCGCTTCGCCACCCACCAAAAGAATAAAAGTTTCAGTGACAGAACCAACACCTTCAACAAGCAAATCTATCACAGAATCTGTCTCTCAGTTTCTTGAGTCAAGCAGCAATGACGAGACCTACGCGATGTCAAAAGATGTAGTAAAAATGATCGAGAGCTATCACCAAGAAAAACGCCTGGCTGCCTGTGACAATCCTATTAGTTGGTGGAAAAATACGCAGAATATCTATCCATACTTGAGTAAACTTGCAAGGAAACATTTAGCCTGTCCTCCAACAAACGTACCAAGCGAGAGATTATTTAGCAGTGCTGGATTAATATATGATGAAAAGAGAAACAGACTGGCAGCAGAAAAGGCAGAAAAATTAATGTTCCTTAAGCATAACCTTCCTATAATTAAGTTTGAACATTAAACGATGAACATCTTAGTTTACTTTATTTTAATTACTCATTTATAAATATGCCTAATAAAACTTTAAACTTAATATAAATAGTTATCAAGCTAATTAAAGATCTCTTTCTCTAAGGGTGGAGGTTGGGGAAAGAGGTCGGTGGGGTGCATTTGAGTTGGGTTCACGTCCCGCATCCTGGTAACACAATTATGGTTTCTAATTGTGGCTGAAACTCAACAAAATATAACGAATTTATTTGCAGACGAATTCACTCATTGATTTCTATATTAGTTAGATGCTTGATATTATTTTATATGTTCAGAGAAAAGTACAGCAATTATTGTACAATTAATCAATTATACTACATTATAGCTACAGCTCTCTCTATATAATAACTTATTATATACGTTAAACACAACATATCTCGAATATATCCTAAAAAATAACGAAAATGTAGACATCCTCATCCGCATCCGCATCCGCGGATGTGAAAAAAATGACATCCGCTACATCACTAATATATATATATACACCAGAACAAGGGGGCACAAGAGAAGACCAGGAGCAAGCAAAAATGTTGATGGCTCTCACAAATGAGTTTATGCTGACACAGGAGATAACAGAAAATACCAGAAAAAATAACTGCCTCGATCTGGTATTCACGAATAACACGAACTTGATTGCTGATATAAAAATAACCCCAACCATTATCTCAGACCACAACTTAATCGAGATATCAACAAATATGATGGCAGCATTAGAAGACAATACACATATTGTGGAAAGAAGTAAATTCGGGGCCTTTAACTTAAACTCGAAGACTATAAATTGGGAAGCAATCAGATCGCACATGGCCCAAATAGAATGGAGAACAATTTTCGAGAATAAAACAACTGAAGAAATGCTAACAACCTTGGAGGAGAATACGCTGAGAATTTTAGAAAAATATGCTCCGAAATCACAGCGAAAAGGAAAGAGAAGCTGGCTAGAGAGGCAAAAGAGAAGACTATTCCACAAAAGAAAGAGAGTGGAGGCGAAGTTAGGTAACTGCGGAGATAATGACGGGAAAGCAATAAAAGAAAAACTGGAGGGTATCGATAGGGAAATACAAGCCCTGATTAAGGACCATACAGAGAAGGAAGAGGAAAAGGCGGTAGAAGCAATAAAGGAAAATCCAAAATACTTCTATAGCTATGCAAAAAGGAAAACAAAAACGCGCGCCGCTATTGGGCCCTTAAGGACGGGAAATAATGAACTAGCCGACGATCCAAAAGAAATATCTGATACATTGAGAGCTCAATATGAATCAGTTTTTAGTACCCCAAAAAGTGACAAAGCGATACCTGACATAAATGCATTCTTTGAAGAGGAATTGCAAGGAGAGTATATAACAGACTTTGATTTTACACCAGAAGATATAGCGAGAGCTATAGGACAAATGAAACTACATTCAGCTGCAGGTCCGGACAATTGGAACGCATTAATTATTGATTAAAAACTGTAAAAATGAAATAGCTACACCTTTATACTGGATATGGAGAAGATCCCTAGACACTGGGGAAATACCGAGCATCTTGAAAAGAGCAAACATTGTCCCTATATATAAAGGAGGGGACAGATCTCAAGCAAAGAACTATAGACCAGTGTCATTGACGTCCCACCTCACCAAAGTATTTGAAAGAATAGTTAGAGAGAAAATTTAAGATTTCCTCGAGACACGGGAAAGATTCAACGAAAATCAGCATGGATTCCGATCAGGTAGATCATGCCTATCACAACTAAGAGAGCACTACAACAATATCCTAGATGCATTGGAAGGCAATGACAACTACGATGTTATATACACAGATTTTGCTAAAGCTTTCGATAAATGTGACCATGGTATAATAGGACATAAAATTAAAGACATGGGAATAACAGGCAAAGTGGGAAAATGGATCTAGAACTTCCTTAGTGATCGTCTGCAGGTCGTCAAAATTCAAGGTATATCATCATCAGAATCGGAAGTACGCAGCTCAGTACCACAAGGGACAGTACTGGCCCCACTCCTGTTCATTATCATGCTAACAGACATAGACAGCGGAGTAAACAGCAATAGTATAGTAACATCCTTTGCAGACGATACAAAGATCAGCAGAAAAATCAGCGATGTACATGACGTGGAGGCCTTGCAGAGGGACACGAACGAAATATACAAATGGTCAGAAGACATGTCATTCAACGCCGAGAAATTTCAGCTCTTGAGATATGGTAGAAAAGAAGAACTTAAACAGACTGCATATTATGCTCCAGATAGACAGGAAATTCAGAGAAATGAAAGCAATTGATCTCGGGATAATAATGACAGATGATGCGAAATTCGAAACACAAAATCAGATAGCGATAAATAAAGCAAAAAGAGTCGCCGGACAGGTTCTAAGAACGTTCAAGAGAAGGGACAGGACAGTAATGATTCCCCTGCTAAAAACACTGATTATACCAAAACTTGAATACTGCTCAGTTTTGACGTCCCCATATAAAAAGGAAGAAACTAATAAACTAGAAGAAACGCAAAGGCATTTCACAGCCAAGACTGATGGCTGCAAAGAACTCAACTACTGGGAAAGACGACGTAAACTAAATCTGTACTCACTGGGAAGAAGAAGAGAGAGGTACATCATAATCTACATATGGAAAATGATCGAAAATCTGGTACCAAACCTAAAACTAAACCCAATTACCATTCAAACAACACTGGAAAATAGGAAAGGCAGAATGTGTAGTGTTCCCAAATTAAAGGCCCGACAAGGGACCTCCTCAACCCTGAAGGAAAATAGCTTGGTTGTCATGGGGCCAAGACTTTTGAACCAGCTTCCTAAGGACCTCAGAAACGTAACGGGGGTCAAAGTTGAAGTCTTCAAGAAAAGACTGGATGCCTGGCTCAGGACAGTACCAGATGAGCCGGGCGTGCCTGGCTATGTACGGTGGAGAGCGCAAGAAAGCAACTCGCTCCTCCACCAGGCTAGACCTAGAGGCGGGGCCACCAGCTTGACCTCCGTGTGAAGAGAGACCAACGCACGAAACAACATAAGGTTCATAAGGTATATATATATATATATACTGTATATATATATATATATATATATATATATATATACTGTATATATATATATATAATATATATATATATATATATATATATATACTGTATATATATATATAATATATAATATTATATATATATATATACTGTATATATATATATATATATATATATATATATATACTGTATATATATATATATATATATATATACTGTATATATATATATATAATATATATATATATATATATATATATATATATATAATATATTATATATATATATATATATATTATATATATATATTATAGTTACGATAGAAATGTTCTTCGGAACCTTATCCTCAATAGGAATATGAAAACAAGAGATACGACTCTCAACATTTATTGGCCAAACGTTTCGGTCCACTCAGGGGCCATCTTCAGTGACTAAATAGAAGCATCTAAAAATAATCATAAAACTAAAATAAATACAAATGTCAAAACTGTACGATAATAAAATCTAACAAAAAAAAAAAAAAGTTAAAAAGTTGTTAAAGAACTATCTGGATTATAAAACAAAATAAAAGTAAAATTAAAACACTAAAATTTCAAAAATTAAAAGTTTAAAAATGTTAAGTTTAAAATTTAAAAATTTAAAAAGAACTAACCTGGACGGTAAAAGTTACAAATAACAAGTGGAGAGAAAGGAAAAAAACAACTTAAGTTAGTGCGTTGGTTGCGTTTAAAAGGTGTTGGTTGGTAGGAAGTATGTAATTTTATCGAGGAAAGGCTATCGTTTAGTTCAGGATTTAATTTCTTGATAAAAAGGGATTCTAAAATTTAAGATCAAGTGAATTAGGAGCAGACGACAAAATCGCAAAGGAGTCCTGGGGGCACGGGTGGTCATGGGTCTCTGAATGATGCCGAATAGCAGAGGATTCAGGAGTGGAAAGAGGGCGAGAAGTTCGATAAGAAAAACCCAAATGCTTCGAAATCCTAAGTTTTAACTGTAGGGCAGTCTGCCCCACATAACGACTTTGGCAGGTCGCACATGTATATAAATAAATAAACAAAGGATCTCTAAAGCACGGGGAGGTGATCTTTATGGCGAAAAAAGGATTGCAGAGAATTAGAATTAGAATTAATGATTATAAAGTCGCATTGAGGGAAGTGTCTGTCCAAAATAGAGTGGACATCTTTATTGAGTTGAAAAGTTAGTTGGTCTAAAAATGGAAGCTTAAGATAAACCTTCTGTTTCGGAACCGTGGAGTGAATTATTTTAGGTGAATATAGGTTATTTAAAAATTTAGAAATTAAAGCCTCAAAAGTCAGAGTACAATAAAAATTATAGTTGAAAAATCTCTTAAGATACTGAATTTCTAAGTCAAATAAAGACCAACTTGAACAAAGGTGATAGGCTCTAAAAATACGACTTTTAATACTAGCCAGCTTAAAACTAAGTGGAATATTGCTGAAAAAATGAGTACCGAGTTGGTAGTAGTTGGTTTTCTGTATACTTGTGTTGAGAAGCCTGTACTGTGTTTATTTATGGTAACATCAAGAAACGAAATTTTATGTATTGTTCTACTTCCATAGAGAATTTAATATTAGATGCTTAGTATTAATGTAATTTAAAAATAAAGGGCATGATCTTTATGCTTAAAAATGACAAAACAATCATCTACATAACGTTTAAATAAAATAGGTTTAAAATCAAGCGGGCAATCCCTCAGCCACTTTTCCTCGTGAAAACAAAGAAAACTGTTAGCAAAGGACGGACCAAGGGCGAACCCATTGCCATTCCCTCGTGCTGGTGGAAAAGTTCATATATATATATATATATATATATATATATGAGGGGTCCCGCGTCTTAAGGTACCTAAGCGCCAAAATTAAAATTCGTCAGAAATCGCCTCCAAAGTTCAGCAATATTCTGGCAATAGTATCTCTGTTATTAATTGAGCTAGAACGTTCATTTTTGGCTAAATTAGAGTTCTAAGTATGCTAATGAAGATGTTGATGTTTTTGGAATAGATTTTCATATTTTATATTTTATATATTTTTTAATTTTTTAATTTTCTTATTATGCCGAACTTTGGGTGAACTTTTGGCTGGCGATAGAGGTGAAAAAAGTAGTTCGCTTCATTAGGTTTTCAACAATATTTCGTGTCGTAAGGTCATTATAATCCAAACCACGCGCAGAGCTGGGCAGTATTTAAATACATTTGTATTTAAATACGTATTTAAATACATTTGTGTATTTAGAACTGTATTTATAAATACATTGTTTTTCATGTATTTAAATATAGTATTTAAATACTTTAATGAGTATTTAAATACAATGTATTTAAATACTCAAAATATAAAAATGTAAATACTTTTACTGGTTTAATACACGTTCTGTACTAGCACAGTACGACGCGTCGACAGTGTAGTACAGCATGGTTCATGTTTCAACGTGTCAGTTCAATCAGTTGTGTGCCACTCTTAGTCGAAAGCGGTTGATTTCTTTATCGTGTGCGTGTCATGGCTTCAACAAGCAAATCCGGTAATAAGGTAAAGTGCACGTGCTTGCTGTGTAAACACGAAGTCTCTGCTGCAAGCAATGCTACAACGAATCTGTACACTCATCTGAAGGTAAGTGTTTTTTTAGACATCAAAAAATATCTTGAAATTGACCGAATAATCGTACAAAACGGCTCTGCCTTATGTGGGCCTGTGTAACTAACTCGTTGCAATCAATCCAATTTGCAATGGAAAATTCATTGATGAAAAAGCTTTTAAAATCGTCTGATCTATCGAGTGGTGTCTTTATTTCGAAATTCACCGTGTCCCCTAAAGTAGAAATTTATCAAAACATGAATTAGTGAATGCATATGTTAAAATTTGTATGTATTTGAAATGTATTTACAAATGTATTTAAATACAATTGATGTATTTTGTATTTAGTATCTAAATACATTCGTAAAATGTATTTAGTATTTAGTATTTAAATACATTTCTCCCATGTATTTAGTATTTAGTATTTAAATACATTCAATGTATTTATTGTCCAGCTCTGACCACGCGATAAAGGAAAGGTGAAAATAGTGATATCCATCAAAAACACGTTTTCGCCTGTGGTGGCGCTTAGGTACCTTAAGAGCACGACCCCTCAATTATATACGGGGCTCCAATAAACCTTAGGTCCCCGCCCATGGCCTAAACCATTGGAGGTACAGTAAAACTAAACATACCTTACAAAAGAGAATTTAATCCTGCATTTAATGGAAACAATTAAAACTTGGTGTTCCCGCCATTGGTTTCCAAGACAGCCTGAATTCGCTTTGGGTAGCTTGCCAAAAGTGATGTGAATAGATCTTGATCGTTACGCAAATTTGCTAAAACAGTTTCAATGTGTTGCGTCATTGTATCCTTCGAAAATCGATTTGCTGCAGGTTCTTGAAACAAGAGACATTCAACCTTGTCCTTTATAACTGATCCAATGTGTTCACAGACGTTCAGGTCAGGAGAATTTCCTGGCCATTCTTCATTTCCAAAGAAATCGATATCATGGTTCCGCAACAACTGTTGAGTGGCTAATGCCTTAAAGCAGGGGGCCTTATCGTGCAAAAGTGTGACCTGATCGACATCCATAACATTGTTTGGGTTTCTTAGAAAAGGAATGACATGCTGGGATAGAATAATATCACGAAAATACTGTCTATCCCAACTCTGACCATTTGGCTTCAGCACCCACATGAGCTTCTTTGCAGTGAACAAAACAAACACACCAACACAGTCTGGATTTTTTAATAATTCGCGATAATGTTCATTGTCATCGATTTCATCTGGTGTTGTGGCCCACACTCGATCATTTTGGTAGTTAGGCCGACGTGTTACGTAAACAAAAAATTCATCGGAGACAGCTAAATGCATGAAATCATCCACATCCCAATCTTCAAGATAATGGGCAAACCACATTCTGTCATCGATGTTAAGTTGAGTTTTTCTTGGCTTTGGAAGTTCATGCCAAGGCTTTAAACCTTGCTTATGACGGTGTAGACGAATGATCTCACCACAAACTATCTTTCCTCTCAATACTTCGATCTCTCTAGAAAGTTTAGCACATCTGTTTTTCCGCTTACGCGTACCGCTTTCAATGATGTCCTTTGTTTCCTGAGAGAGTGGCAAATTTGGGCGCCCAGATTTGGTTGTATCCATTTCACATTCATCCAAAGTTTTATTCCAATTTCTTTTGACGAAGTCCTCACTTCTTCGCAACTTTTTGGCAACCCATGAACGTATTATAAAGGTGGCTCCAGCATCACGAGCTTCCCGAAATGTTATTGCTCGTATGCGATCTATCACACGTTGCCTCTCCGAATCACCAATTAATTGAGAAGGCATTATATTCTCACTTTATCAGCTTGAGTAATTTTAATATCTGCAATAAATGAAGAATTTATATATTTTTATAATCACTAAAAACTATTTCGATATAAGTAAACATGTAAGCTGCAAATGGGGGGGCTAAGGTTTTTTGGAACCCCTTATAATGTAAAGAAGATGAGGAGAGAGACGCTTTTCTGCACAAGCGTCGTTCTTTACATTAATTATACTGTGTTGTTTGCAGTTAAAAATAATATATATATATATATATATCCTGGGTGGACGAAAAAAACGTGGACACTTTTGTTTTTCCTACAAATTTCAAACTAGTCAAGCTAATACAACCAAATTAGTACAAGATGTAGCCAATAGTATGGTTATCATGTGCTGGAAACCTCAGTTAATTATCTTTGGCCGTTTCTTAATTATACAAAATTTAACTTGACGAAACAAACAGCGAGATTTTGTGAAGCTGACTACGCCCTTGGATGTGTCAGATGTTTGCTACAAAACAAGCAGTTTGCGCATGCGCACCTAAGACAATGAAAAGTGGCCACATGGCGAACTGGTAGGCTAGCAGCGTCAGATTTCTTTAAGAAGTGCTGGCTGATGGAATATTTTTTCTTTTTTTCTTGTGGTGTTAATTAAAATTCTGTCGTAATGGTTTTAATTTAAGAAGACTTAGCTGTTATAAAGACGTGTTTTGCCGAGAAGGGATGGAGTGCTAGAAAAATAATTAGGGAATTTCCGATAAAAAATTGGAAAAGAAGTACAGTACAATACATAATAAACAAAATTAGATAATCAGGGTCAACTGACAGAAAACGTGGCAGCGGTCGTCCGCGTACTGCTCGGACTCGAGAAAGCGAAAGGTATGTTGAAGAGCATGCGTTGTTGCAGGAAAATAATCCTGGTACTCATCTTTCGCAGAGAAAAATGGCGAATAATTTAAATATTTCGCGCAACAGTGTCCAAAACATAATGAAAAGTAAAGGAATCAGATCTTTTAAAAGATTGAGTGCCCCCAGAATAACAAAAGAAGCCATGGGAAAACAGTTAGAAAGGTGTAATTCTTTGTACAGGAAATTTAATTTAGCAGACATTAAACGCACGTTTTTTCAAGATGAACCGACTTTACATTAACTGTATCAACAAAACAACCGAGTCAATGCATTAACTTCAAAATCGGAAATCCCGCCAGACCGTCTTTATCATCCAATTTCACGATTTTGCAAGAAATTAATAGTGTCTTGTGGTGTTTCTTTCAATGGAAAAACTAAATTGTTCTTTACTGATCCACAGAAAACAGAAATGAACTCGCAAAATTACATTGAACACCTCGGAGAACTTTTACCGGAATGCCAAGACTTGTATCCGAACGAAGATTTTATTTTTGTTCTAGACAATGCACCATCTCATTCAACCAAGGCGACCCAAGAATTTTTGATGGCGAACACACCTGAATTCATAAAAAGTGAAGAATGGCCACCAAATTCTCCTGACTTAAATCCTCTGGATTACTTCGTGTGGAATGAGTTGGTCATTGGTGTACCATGGTCGCAGGGAACCATTTTCAAACCTGGAAGCACTTAGACAAAGAATTGAGGTTGTTTGGCCTATGGTGTACCAAGACAAAATCAAGTCATCCATAGATCAGTGGAAAAGGAGAGTACTGGCCGTAATTCAAGAAAATGGGTGACCAATACAACATCGATTTCAATAGGGTAAGTTTTATATGAGTTCCATTGAAATTTTTAGCACATGATAACTATACTATTGGCTACATCTTGTACTAGTTTGGGTGTATTAGCTTGAAGAGTTCTATAGCGATCCCATCCACTCCTACCGCTTTTCCATCTTTCATCCTGCTTAGGGCCTCCACCATCAACTCCCTATACGCAGTGGCGGACTGGCTAGGCTGTCAGTCTGCCATGTGGCAGATGGGCCCCCCTAGAAAAAAGGGAAGTTGGCCCCCCAGACCTGAGGTAAAAAAAATTGGCAGCCAATCTATTATACTCGTATATAAAGTTTAAATAAACACAAGTCAGTTGGGCCTGATGAGATATATCCTAGAATCTTAATTGAGGGTGATGACAGTATTTCTATTACATGAAGTAGATATAATTTATTTAGATTTTTGTAATTATTTGTTTGTATTTTTTTTATTTTGTATTTATTAATATTGTATTTTTTTTTTTTTTTTGTATTTATTAATAGTATATAAAAAGGCAAATGTATTAATAACTTTTTTAATTTGTTAAAATTATTGCAGGTTTTAAACTTTTAGAAAGTAGCAAAAATTAATAAATTTACGTGCCTAAAATACAGTTTTGCCAACCTGCCTGTCACTGCGACATTTTTAACTTCATTAGTTTATTTAATAGTTGCCTACATGCTTCATTAAAATCAATTTCAATTTATCAAAGTAAGTCTCTTATTTTTGTTATTGCTGTTATATATGTATAATTATATTTTACCCATTTCTATGTCCATATATAAAAGATATACAGAGTTATGTATATATTTTATATAAAGCTGCTATATAACTTATAAAGATAGATCTAAAAATAAATAAGAAAATACATGTAATAGTATTGAGAAAAGATTACAATACATTACATTACAATTACATTATAATACAGTTACAGAATACATATATTCATTCATTATAGTATAATTCAAGCATTGTTATTTGTTTTGAAATTTGTTGATCTTGATTATATTAAATGCAATTAGTAAATCAGATTACTTTATTAATTTTTTTTTTTTTTTTTAATATTTCAGGTAAGGTGTCTAAAATATTTAGACAGTGGGTTCAGGAATTCTATTAAAAGTCTATATAAAACCATAATATATATATATATATATATATATATAATATATATATATATATATGATGAATAAAACCACGAAGGAAAGGAACACAGAATGGTGCTCAAGCGCTTTCGTCTAATGACATCCTCAGGAACACTGAAGTACATAAAGAGTTACAGCCTATATATAGGTTACAGAAAAAATGTGTGTATATATATATATAATAAACGGAAAAATTAAAATTAAAAATTAAAGGATTGTGGGAGGAGCATACAAATTTGTAAGAAAAAACTATCGATTTTTAGCACAAGATCAAATGAATTGTTTCCAACCAATGTTTTTTTTTTATAACATTGGTTGGAAACAATTCATTTGATCTTGTGCTAAAAGTCGATAGTTTTTCCTTACAAATTTGTATGCTCCTCCCACAATCCTTTAATTTTTAATTTTAATTTTCCGTTTATTGTATATATATATATATATATATATATATATATATATTTTTTTTTCTGTAACTTATATATAGGCTGTAACTCTTTATGTACTTCAGTGTTCCTGAGGATGTCATTAGACGAAAGCGCTTGAGCACCATTCTGTGTTTCTTTTCCTTCGTGGTTTTATTCATCATAAATATTTTTCACGTGTTACTTTCGTGAAATAATTTTCATATATATATATATATATATATATATATATATATATATTGTATTATTTCATAAAAACAGCGTTAATCGACCAATCGCTAAAAATATAACCAAAATCGTACGCCCGCCAGAGTACTGACTCTCAATTCCTTCCAACCTTTGGAAATTCTGGGCGACAATGTTATACTCCTCTTTTGGCGCGCTCTGACGCACCTTGATGCCGGCAAAAAGAGCTGGAGTCGCCATCTTAGTTCGTTCGAAGTTCTACTACGAGTAATACGTATCGGTTTGACTCCGTAATTTTAGCCCGTTATTATTTCAATTAACTTCGTTTTATAATAAAATGCCAAGATTTAACATCATTCACAAATGATTCTAATAAATGTCGAATTCTTTTAAGATCTAGAATTCATTTTATTCACTCGTCGTTCCACCTATATATATATATATATATATCCGGGTGTTAATCGTTGACCAAAGTGTTTGAGAACGCCATTGTGGATTGTCTTACACGAGGAGAACCATCCAGGGGTAGCTATTTAGATTGAATTGGAATTTCATTAACGTTCGTCAAGTTGAACCTTCGACAGGTTGACTGGGGTTATCAGCTTGAAACGAGTTAATTGCGATTCACGAGCTTAATCTGACTAGCGGTATATATTGTGGAACAACCAATTGCATGATGTCGCAAACTAAATCAATACTTTATAGTTAGGCTTGTAAAGACTAACTTATTTGTCAATCTAAATTAAACAAATTTAAATCTACTCAACTTCAGTCTAAATTAAACTGATTTAAATCTACTCAACTTCAGTCTAAATTAAACTGATTTAAATCTACTCAACTTCAGTCTAAATTAAACTGATTTAAATCTACTCAACTTCAGTCGAAATTAAACTGATTTAACTCTAATCAACTTCAGTCTAAATTATACTGATTTAAATCTACTCAACTTCAGTCTAAATTAAACTGATTTAAATCTACTCAACTTCAGTCTAAATTAAACCGATTTAAATCTACCCAACTTCAGTCTAAATTAAACAATTAAAAGCGTCCAAGTAGTGGGAACCCGAAGTTTTAATTTAAACAATACCTTTTCGAACCTGAGGTAAGGGTGGACGAGGGTAGCCGTGGGGATACCCTTTTTAGGCTGCTGAATTTTCCACATAAGGAAATGGAACACATGAAACGGAAATCTGGAGCACAGAAACGGAAAGATAAACGAGAAGCAGAAAGAAATGATTCAGCAAAAAAGTGAAGGCCTATAACAGCATTTATGATATCAACACCTATATCTACATGTCAGAAAGAGGAAAGCGACTTACAGAGAAATTCAACTACAACTGTTCATGCTGATACTGTAGATCTAGGACAAAAAGATGAAGGTATGCCTAACGTTTTTGAGACTGTAGATGTTGATTTTTATGATTCTGAATTAGCTGGTGGAATAACAGTAACTGAACCTGGGCCTGTACATGTACATAATCAAAAAGATCTAGTAGCTGATTTAAATAATGATGAGAATCAACCAACATTTAGACAAGATAAGCTCTTTCAATATTTTGCACGAACAAATTTGAAATCTTTTTTCAAAGAGCATCCAATTCAGCCACATGACCATAATCTGCCATTTAATGTAAAGTTATATAAGCGAAAAATTATGGGTGACACTGGTTAACATATAATACGAAGAATAGATCACTATATTTGAGTCACCAACCTCTTCTAACCATCTGCTTTTGTGCGAGGATTTAATGATTACACCAGTACACATTTGAAAACTTGTCGATCGATTTTTACAAATTAGTTGGTGATTCTATATAATTTGAGTGCGCTGATCTCAAAAATAGTTAGTTTTTCCCTATCACGTATGGTTTTCTTACTACAGGGTGTGTCATAAATCCCCCATTTATCCCCAAATGTGAACCATCTTATCGAGACCAACATTGGATTGCACATGCTAAACCATAAATTTTGTTGTTATAGACTACAGTAACGCTTACATAATAATGTAGGGTAAATATATATAACAACCAGTCCCGTTCCCAGCAAAATACTCTCCCCTCCCATCAATGGGTGGTTAACATTTGGGGATAGATGAGGTATTACAACACCCCTTGTAGCATGAAATCTTTAGGTGATAGAGTAAAACCTAATTAAAGCAGAATTAAATAGCTCCTAGCTCTTGGACAAGCATATTGCTTGTTTATGAAAGAAAAAATAACTGGAAGAAACAAAATATATTTACCTTCTTTACTTGCAAACATTTCAGGACCAAGCGAAGTATGTGTCGGATGCCAATAAATTGTTCTCCTGCAATCTAGACCCCAAAAGTTCTGCAGAGTCCTTGGGCAGATTCAAATCCCTGACTAAGTCATTTAGTTCGGCTTGGGTTAATGGTTTAGGAGGAGCTCGGTCAACTGTTGGCTGTTCATAAACATCATCATTGTCTGGATTTGGAGCTGAATCAGAATCTGAATTGTATTGATCCAGACTCTCGGGTGGGCGGGGAATAGGAACTTCTGGACCATGGGGTACTGGCCTTATTGCAGATGGAAGACTTGGGTATTGAAGGCTCTTTATTCTTTGCATTATAACCTTTAACATTGCAAGAACAGAAGTAGCAGTCGTCAGTATGGTTTCTAGGCTCGCGCCATACCATAGGGATCCCAAATGGCAAACTTTTCTTTTTACCTTTGCTCCAATTCCTTAGTGCCGCAACACACGTAAGACAAACCTTGTGTGGAGCCCAACTTTTGTCTTGATCTCCTAATTTAATTCCAAAATAAGCATGATAAGCTCTCTTAATGAAGGTCGTTACATTTGCCCTTTGTTTTACATTTACAACAACATACCGACCACAAATATAACAAAATATGTCTGGACTATGGGTACATCCTCTAGAAGCCATTATTAAAATTTTAAAGACGTAATGTTAGAATTATCTATCTGAAAAATATGAAAAAACAAAATTAATTAAAGATAAAAAAGGTAAAAAATTACAAAATGCCCCAAAATTGTTTTGCTAATAACTTTAAAACTGTGGGTGATAGAAAAAAAACTGGTAGCATTTTTTAATTCAGCACAGCGAACTGCTTCAGAATCACAACTCAAAATAAAGAAATCGATTTTCATGCAGACCGGTGTTACAGACGCATTAGTCAGTGCTTATCAGAGCATGAATCAACTGGTATACATAGCAAGCATGCTCAGGAATATATCAGTGTAGTAAATGCAAAAAACTTCACTTTTTTACGTGAAGGTCAAAATATGAGAATAAAAACCCACTCTAATAGACAGAGTTTATTTCCACGACAGTTTCGACGCCCACTGGCATCCTCCACCCGAGGAGGATGCCAGTGGGCGTCGAAACTGTCGTGGAAATAAACTCTGTCTATTAGAGTGGGTTTTTATTCTCATATCAGTGTAGTAAATGATGGTGGTTTAGCTCGTTTTTTCGCTGCATCATTGCAGAAGCGAAAAAGTACTAAAGCAGAGAAATATTGTTGCCAGAGTTGTAGATATAATAAAGATGTAGGTAAACAAGCTCTTCCTTTTCGTGGACACAGAAATGAGTCAGCATATTCTCTTGATGAAACAGAAAATCATGGAAATTTCTTGGCTACTGTGCAGTTGATGGCAAAATATGATCCTATTATGGCTTCTCATGTTTCCATGGTGAAGGAAAAGTCTGAACAACGATGTGAAAGATTGGAAAAACAAGGAAAGGCACAAAGTAAAGGTCGTGGTAGTCTTGTCACATTCTTGAGTAAAACAACCATCTCTTCTTTGACCCAAATTATGAAGAATATGATACAGAAAAAAATTACTCAAGAAGTTGCTGAGGCCAAGTATTATTCCATACAAGTAGATTCAACCCAGGATATTTCATCAATTGATCAATTTAGTATTGTTATTCGATATGTACTAAATGGTACTCTCCATGAACGACTACTTGCAATTGTTCCAAGCAATGATGGTACAGGGCAGGAACTTTTTTACCTATTAAATGAAACATTACAACGTCTTGAAATAGATCCGAAAAACTGCTTACCAGATAGCACAGATGGCGCTGCAAGCTATCATGGCCAATATAATGGCTTACAGAGTAAAATTGCTGATGTAGCTGATCAGCATGTTCATGTATGGTGCTATGCCCATGTACTCAATTTAGTAGTTACTGAAACCACGAAGTGTTGTGTACCAGCAGTTTCCTTCTTCAATTTACTCCAGAATTTAGCAAAATTTGTGAAGGTATCATATAAGCGAATGGCCGTCTGGATTAAAGTTGTTGGACATCATCTGGGGAAAGAAAAAATGAAACGATTAAAGCTAATTGGTGAAACCAGGTGGTCAGGGAAATCCAATGCAGCAACTACTATATTTGGAAATTTTGACGAGATATGTATCAGTAATTTTGTGGATCTTCTGACATATTTATACATTATTCAAAGCTCTAACAATTTTGATGCAAAAACAAAACAGGAGGCAAATATTTTACTGTCTAACCTTCTACAATTTCAAACAATATTGACAGCATTCACATACTTATATATCTTTCAAATTACAGCCCCTTTGTCAAGCTATCCACAGACAAGTGGCTTAAATATGTTTACTGCATGGAATATGGTAGAAAAATCCATTACAGATTTGAAGAAAAAATCAAGAGAATTTGATAAAGTATATAGTCAGGCTTTGAAATTTGCCAACAAATCCAATGAGCACATTGCACAATTCAATAATGATGAAAATCAAACAGTGAAAATTGATTTTGTAAAAACTGAGTTACCAATCAAGAGGAAACATAAAACAAAGAGACTGGCAGATGAACTAGCTGCTGATGAAAAAAACATCTGATTCTTTGTCAGACTATCGTGTACATGTGTTCAACTTGATAATAGATCGTGTTGTACAATCATTGGAATCCCGTTTCATTGACCATAGACAACTATATAAGGATATGTCATGCCTCGATCCATCAAATTATGAATATATTACTAAAAATGGTCTTGAAGAAGAAGCATTGGAAGGTATTTTTGAGCTTGCTCCAGGGATAAATAGAAGTGAAGTAAAATTAGAATTGCAGTCTTTTGCATCGAACTTTGAAATATTTAAGCTTTTGCTGAATGATGATAATGCAGAGAGCAGCAGTAAAATGAATGCATGCTCTAAATATTGTGGCAATTGTCCATCATGTGTTCTGTATATTCTTGCATCAAACAGACTTAATGACAAAGCATATGATAATCTTTACCAAATGTACAAAGCTATCTGCACACTGTCTGTGACTCAAGTTCAGTGTGAACGGGCATTTTCTAAGCTTAAAATAATAAAAACAAGATTACGAAATTCTTTGTCGGAGGAGAATCTGGAAGCATACATGTTGAATGTTGATGTCTATAGAAACGGTCATGTTGGATGAGTTAGACATGGAAACTATAATAGACTGATTTGCAAACTCGATTAATGAACTTAAAAAACTATTCTTAGTATAGTATGTATGTATGTATGTATATGCAGGCAGTACTTGTAAAATATTTGTACTTATTGGTAAAATAAATTTATAGAAAAATATTAACTTTTTTTATTTAAACAAACTTAACTCATAAATAGGCCTATTAGGATAAGACTGGAATTGAATTATGTAATGAGGTTATGGGCCCCCTGACCCCTTTGGCAGACAAAATTTTATGAGCTAGTCCGCCACTGCCTATACGGACCAACCCATTCGTCACAACTCTCATACTCCGAACCCTCTCTCTGCCCAAACATACCACATCTGCTTCCTTATATTCCGACACGTTCAGTAGTCCCTCAGAATACTTACTCCACCTTGTCTTCACATCTTCATCTGTCATCACTTCCCCATCGACTCTCTTCACAGTCATGCTCATCTGCCCTCTCACTTTCTTCACTTCTCTCCAAAACATCTTGTTCTCCCTGAAATTTTCTGACTTTTCTGACAGTCTCATACACCATCTTTCGTTTGCTCTCTCTTTCGGCCCTCGCACTTTTCTCTTTACTTCTTGCCTCTTCCTCTTAAAAGGTTTTTATTTTAATAAAAAGGTCAGCAACGTAATTTCGTAACTTAAAATCCAACGAAATACAGACAGTAGAAAGCGAAAACTAGTCGATCAAGCAGAAAGAAGTTTGGAGTGTGTGTGGAAATTAATGTGATTATTCTATCAACTTCCTATATATAGCAATAGCATGTAAGTAAAGCAATTTTATTTTGTTTCAAATACATGTAATATTTTCTTTCACTTAGATGAAATAACATTTCACTTAGATGTTGCAATCACAGTCTAACTTTTTCTTTAAAATAATACTGTATTCGAAGAACTTTCATTTGCATGTTGCACAGTTTTCGCAGAAAAAGCGCTTAAAATGCGTTGGTTTCCGGGGCGTCGCCCCGGACCCCGCTGGGGGAGCTTACAGCGCTCCCCCAGACCCCCTAACTGTGAGGGCTTCACCTGCGTTCCACTTCTTTTTCATTTACAAATTAAGCAATGATTGAGCATATACTTCCCTCTTTTGCTTCACCAACATTTCAGCCGCCACATTCCACCATCCACTACCCCGTGGTTTATGCCTAACCCCAATCTTCCGTACACCACACACTTCAGTCGTACACTTCAGCACCGCTTCACTAAATATCTGCCACTCCTCTTCCACACCCGAGGTGACGCGTGTGTATATATATATATATATGTATATAGTCTAAAAGTCACTAAAAGAAAGCTGAATGGCAACACAAAAGGATAAACAGCGGAACGAGGTTTGTTCGTTTATTTGGGCTGAACTAACAGCATGATTATTTACATCTGGCTAAATCGTTGGTGCTAAGTTTAATTTGGTGATGTTTCTAAAGTGACAAATTAAGTAGGAAGTTTTCTAATAATTATACCAGTTAGGGGTAATGTCTATAGCTTCTAAATTAGTAAAGGTAGAGAGTTTAGGTGGGCCGCTTTGTGGGACGTTGGAAATCTATGGTAGGCCCTAAAGAAAATCTAAATCAAAGCACCGGTAAGTGCCTTTGTTGTTGTTTAGAAACCTAGTAACTTAGCGGGGTCACAAACCCCAAGTTATTACAACACCCTTTGTTTCACTCTCTCCCACCCTGCATCATTCCTCATTCAGTCTCTCCTGATAGATCCGTTCACAATTCCTTTTCTCAGTTCACTCACTTTCACTACCTCTCTCACAGGCACACTACCCCTTCTTACTCCACGCCCACCACAAATCTTCACTTTCGCCTCCACCAAGAAGTGGTCAGACATTCCACCTGCTGCTACTCTCAACACACACACATCTAACAACCTCATGGTAACATGGTAAAAATTTTATAGTGGGCACACTAGAGGCCCTTCGGCCCATCTGGGTGGCTCCACTGTTACTATAAACAAACCATAAATACAGTTACATGCAAAATTAAGATACAATTGATCTCTGCAAATTGCAGATTGTCACATCTACTAGCTGTACATTAACTTTGGATCTTATGGATTATTCATCAATACCACTACTGTACTAATTGTAGACATCATATGGTTATCTCATCACAAGAAGTTTTACATGGATCTACTAATATATACAGTACCCTACAATATTTTTGCAGACCTGAAGGATCAGGTTGTCTACGGTTCACATATGTATATAGCTATATAACTATAACTTAGCCATAACTCAGCTATTTATAGCTATAACCTGAATAATATAATACAAGCTCTACAATTAAGATAAAAGGAGTAGGTGGGACTGTAAAGACTGTATAGAATATTTGAATGCACACCCATTCAGGGTCTCCCATTTAAAGGTGTCTATGAGGCAAGTGAACATAATGAAACTTTCATGCATCACAGTGCTAGGGGGGGGCACTGCTCAGCAGAGAAATCTCTTTAAATAGGGGGTATAAAGACAGAGTATCGCCTAACCCAAGATGCTGCTTCCCTACATCCCATCACTCTGTGTGGGTGATGAGATTTACCCAAATAAAAAATAAACTATATATATATATAATATTTAGGAAAAATCCAATGACAAGGAGGAATGTAAATGCCATGAAAAATGTCTTCTTTAATGCGCAACGTTTCGAGCAATACGCTCATCTTCAGGCTAAACAATAACAATATGAAATTAAAATCAATAAATAAATGAAACACAAGACAAAATAATTTCTATAAAACCTATTCTTAAAAGCAAAATTTAAAAAGACAAAGAAGAGGGTTAAATTCAAAGTTATAAAAATTTACGTATAAAAATACAAGAAATTTAAAAAGCTATTTTAAATTATATATAGTAAATTTGAAATTAATACAATGGAATAATTAACACTACTAACCCTTCACTGCTGGTTCCGAGGCACAAGTAATTTAAAACAAAGCAAAGGGAACATACTATGGGTTTGGTGGTTGGAGAGTTATAAGTTGGGGAGGGGGAATTATAAAATATTTAGAGGGACAGCTGAGGAATCAACGTTTAGAGAAGGGGTCAATGTTTTAATATAAAGAGATTCCAAAATTCTAAGTGAGTTGGGACAAGGATTACAACCGAGAATTTTAAAATTATCTAGAGTGACTTCAGTTTTACATTTAATACTATGTTCCCGGATACTAGAGGCTTCTTTTTTATTTAAAATTTTACCTGTTCGACAACTTATTCCCATATGCGAATAAAATCTAGCCCTGAGAGAGCGCACGGTGCTGCCAATATAAGTACCAAGGAGACACCTTGGGCAGGTAAATAAATATACAACATCGCTACGCAACGAATCAGGAGTTCGATCCTTCGCTGAGAAAAAGCTACCTAAAGACGTTTTATTAATAAATATAATGCGAAAATCAGTATGATAAAAAATTTTTTTTTAACAACTTCGTAAATTTAAGTTTAAATTCTTTATTCATGGGACCCATTTCAGGTACCAAGAAATATTTTATATCTTTAGGTACTGAAATACAGGGAAGTTGAGGGCTATAAACATTATTTAAAAATGTTGGATTTCTCCTAAATATTAAATTGAAGCTTTGCAGAAGCAACCCGCATGATTATATATATATATATATATATATATATATATATATATATATATATATATATATATATATATATATATATATATATATATATATATATATATATGAAGGGTTCACAAACCTCCTCTCCTCACCATTACCAGGTCCAGCAAAACATCATTACCAAATACCTCTTTCAGTCATTAATTTATCTAGTTTATTCTTAAAAGTCTCCAAAGTATGGGAACTCACAACTTCTTCATCTAAGCTATTCCAGAATTTTAGTATTCTATTTGAAAAACTATGTTGTACTAACTGTGATTTACATCTTTGCTGAAAAAGCTTAAGGCTATGGCCTCTTGTCCTATCATTGTGATCCTTTGTAAAAAGAGAGTAGAAGTCTATATTATCTAACTCATTTATTATTTTATATACTTCTATCATATCACCTCGTAACCTTCTTCGCTTTAGGGAAAACATGTTTAGGTGCTCCAATCTCTCTTTGTAACTAAGGTGTCTAAGGTATGGTATCATCCTTGTGGCTCTCTTTTGTACTTTTTCTAGTCTGCCTTTGTCTTGCTCTAAATAAGGACTACTGAACTGAATGCAATACTCAAGAAGAGGCCTCACGTATGAAGTGTAGAGCCTACTTATAATTTCTGGCGATTTATATTCTATATGTTTCTGCATTAGGTTCAATCTAGCATTAGCCTTATTTCTAATTTCACTACAATGAGTTGTAGGTTTGAGATCACGATTCACAATGACACCCAAATATCTCTTCTTTTTTTCTTTATTTATCCAACTTCCATCCATGTTATACTCAAATTCTGAATTGTTATAACCAACATGCATAACTTTACACTTTTCCACATTAAATTTCATCTCCCATCTATCTGCCCAAGCAACTACTTTATCAATGTCCTTTTGCATTTTCATGGCACCTGTTAAAAACCTTACATTTTGTTCCAATTTTGTATCATCTGCAAATATTGAGGTTTTAGTATTTAGACCCCTTTCCAAGTCATTAATATAAATAATAAAAAGTAGAGGTCCAAGTACTGACCCTGTGGGACTCCACTTAGAACAAGGCTCCATGTAGACCTAGTCCCATTTAACTGGACACTCTGTTCTCTCTCCCCCTAGCAGTTCTCGTTATCAACACATAATCCATTAGTGCCTATCACCTCGGGCACCACTCACCCACGTGTACTTATCTACATCTTTTTTACGAAACCATACATTCCAAATCATCAATTCTTTTTCAGCACACGACTCAACTAACCTTTCCCCACTTCCATTCACACCAGGCACCCTCAATTGGCACATCCCCCTCTCGCATTCAAGTCCCCTAGTACGACAACTAGGTCCCTCGGATCAAAACTACCCAAACACTCACCCAGTTCGTTCCAGAATGCATTCCGTATCTCTTCACTCTTCTCACTCCCAGGTCCATACGCACTAAAAATCACCCATCTCTCTTCGCCCACTTTCATTCTAACCCACATCAGCCTTGACCTCACTTCCTTACACTCTTTTACACATTCCTATAGCCCACCACGCATTAGAAGCGCAACCCCCTCCCTTGCCCTTACGGTCCTTATCCTCTTCATAATCCCAGACTTTAACCCCCGAACACTTCCAAACCATTCCACACCCTTACTCTTCAGCTTTGTTTCACTCAAGGCCAGGACCTCCAAGCCTCTCTCACGAAACAGAGCACCAATCTCCCCCTTCTTATCATTCTGACCACATCCACGTACATTCAAACACCCCAGCCTGAGCCATCGCGGGAAAGCCCCCGTTATGCCTCTTCTTTGACCGTTCCTGTTTGGGGAAAGTTACATTTAGGTGGGAGAGGTTTCCAGCTCCCCGCACCCATCCCTTATTTTTAGTCGCCTTTTATGAGACGCTGGGACTACATGGGAAGAGTTCTTTAAATCCCCTATCCCAAGGATTATATAATTCCTAATTATGTGTAAGCATTCACGCATTTTTTAATGCGAAAGTCTTAGAGATGTACAGTCCCCTGCAAGAGTTCCGCTCCACCCTCTCGGAGATGTGGAAGAAACGCAGTCCCTCTTTCTCCCCCACCCTCACTCCTTCCCTTTCCTCCTCTCCCTAGTGCCGGCTCCAACCTTTGGGGGGCCCTACGCGCAAATATCTTTGGGGCCCATAATAAATATATATATATATATATATATATATATATATATATATATATATACACAGTATATATGTGTGTATATATATATATATATATATTTCGCACAATAAAATGGTTTATATACAATTAAATATGCAAAAATCTAAAGTTTATTTAGATAGATATATATTACATACATTCAAAACCTTTCTCTCCTGTTTTTTTTATTGCAAATTCATCAATAATATCATCATAGGACAGTTTCCGGCCTACCTCCCGATTGATGCTCATGATGGCAAGCCCACTCAGACGCTCTTGTGCCATTGTTGACCTGAGGTACGTTTTAATTAGCTTCAACTTGGAGAAGCTCCTTTTAGCTGTGGCTACGGTCACTGGAAGAGTGACTGCAATTCTGAGAGCAATCCATAGGTTTGGATATAACTCTATCAGCAATCCATAGGTTTGGATATGACTCTATCAGCCAAAAGTCACCACGAAAAGCGCTGATGTGATAAAAGTCGCAATTTCAACCTAGAGATCGCTGTATGCACACATTAGGCGTTGTTTACATTTTAATTTTTATGATTTTAACAACAAAAAAATTACTAGATTTTATATGGAAGTAAAATGAATGGCGCTGGAAGAGTTAAAAAAAAAAAATTTGCCCATTTTTTTTTATTTCTGTCAATCATTCATTAATTGTTTTATACCGCTCGCTGGGGGCTCTCCCGCTTCGCGGGGGTCCCACGCACACTGCGTGATCTGCGTAATGAAAGAGCCGGCGCTGCCTCCCCTCTCCTTCTCGCTATCCCCTCCATCTCATCCTCCCTCTTTCCTTTTGCTATCCCACTCTCTCTCTCTCTCTCTCTTCTCTCTCTCTCTCTCTGTTCCCTCCTCCTGCCTCGTTATTTTCTTTTGATTTACCTTCATTTTTATTTTCCTTTTTCCTTCCCCTTCGCCTCATACTAATACATGGCCCTTTTCTCACCCCCACTCTGCTCCCCGATTATTACCTCTTCCCATGTCCCTCATTCCTCCCACCCTATCAACTACTTCTGTCATTTGTGTTTTTTCTTCTTTCCTTTTTACCTTCCCCTTCTAATCCATTCTCTGTTACATAATAACTGACTCCCTCATCCACTCACCCATTTAATTTTTAATAAAACTTCTATAAATACTCAAAAATATATTAACAGCTTCCGAAAATGTTCGTGTACATCAATAATCTTGTTCCTCTTTTAAATAATACACCAAAAAACGACGATATTACGAGATCAAACCGTCTGCATGAAATCGCACAATAGCTGAAATTAATCATCATAATTTAAAGGAATACAACACTTATTTGAAAGTGTTAATATCGAATCACGACATGACAAAAAGTATTGCATCACGAATGATCCCAAAATTAGAAGGACATAATTCGGCGTGTCAGATTACGATTCGAAGAGCATCTAATTTTAAACTGATTTGAACCCAGCGACGAAATATATTAAACGATATATATTAATGTGTATATATAAAAATAAATAATTTTAATATTCATTTTTGCATATAAAAGTCCAAATTCGCGTGACACTCAAACTGTATATAAAATGCAAGCTTGGAAAAATTTTAAATTTTCTTTCTATTTTATTTTTGCTTAGTAATTGATGAATTTAATGAAGTGATGAATTGCTACAAATGCAGGTGATGGGATTTACTGCATATTAACTAGGGGTGTAGTGCTGCGGGAACGCAGGGGAGCGCCGCTCCCGCACCTCCATTCAACCAAATTTTATTTATGTATTTTTTTTAGTTGATACTTGGAAGTTCGGAACAAACTGCCTGAAATGAAAGCACTGGCTTTTAATTGTGATTTCAGATTTGGTTTACTTAGTTAAAAGGCATATTTTTATTGAAATATAGCCAAATTTTCCCCTTAAATATGATTTATAATTGCAAAAATTGGATGAGTTAAATATTACGCCTCGGTGTAATACTGTAAAATTCGTGTATTCAACTTTTCGCTCGTTTGGGAAGTAACCTGATTAACTGATGTACCAGTCCAAGGAAATAATAGCAGAATTTAAAATTATGTACCAACAAGCCGGTATTTCCTTAGGGCTCCTGCACCTTAAAATTTACCACTACACCCCTGATATTAACCCACTACTCTCAGCACTGAAGAAAAGTACCATGTAATCACGCTTGATGAGTTGACATGTGCTTGAATGTCGACGGAGGTAATTTTCAACACTTACTTTAATAAAATCGGTACTGTAAGTAATTAATGTATTCTTACTGTAGTCAATAAATAATTACTATCAATAGGGTTCCGTATTATATGTGTCACCATATATATATATATATATATATATATATATATAATATATATATAATATATATAATATATATATCGGCTATTGATTGGTGGCGCGGAAACGCAGTTTAATAATAAACAGGAACACCAGAGAAAATACAAACATCCTTCAAGGTTTAATAGTACCAACGTTTCGGAATGCACTAATTCCATCTTCAGGGCTAAAATAATAAAATGCCAAATCACATACAAAATACAAATTGCTTGATAACAATTTAAAATAAACTTAAAAAATTATAAAAAGTAGCTAAGAAAATGTAAAACATTAAAACTAAAAGGTAAATAAATGTGAAGTTAAAAAGTTAAAATTATAAAAAGTAAAAGCATTAAAACTAAAACGTAAATAAAATAAACTAGTACCTTAACCAAAACATAGCAGTTCTATCGATGATTCGTCAGAATTTAGGTCTGGTTTTAGTTTATAAATAAACAAAGACTCCATAATTTTAAGTTTAAGGTCAGAGCTTCCGGCAGCAAGTACGGCGAAATTAGACTGTGAAATTGGGTGGTTATTGTTGTGCGAGTGATTACGTATGAGAGAATTAGGTGGTTTGCCAAGGGGTAAATTTGTACGGACCGATTTACCGAGATGTTCGTAAATACGGGATTTTAAATGTCTTTTAGTTTTACCTATATATGACCCCATACAGTGGTCACACTTGTATTGATAAACTATGGATGACTTAAGAAGTGTAGGAATAACATCCTTGTATTTGAATAAATGGTAAATCGATTTAGACGGGGTGAATATAATTTTTATACATAGTTGTGGTCCCACCTTAGCTAACGCGTTTCTGTGTCATCATGAAGTCAAATGGTTGAATGAGTGTCCTTCCAACTTTAAACCGGTTTTTTATAGAAGATATATTGATGACACTTTTCTCTTGTTTAAATCACCAGACCATATCCCTTTGTTTCGTAATTACTTAATTCTAAGCACCCTAATATTCAATTTACTTCAGAAGTTGAATCTAATAGCTCTCTGTCCTTTTTGGACATTAGGATAATAAAAACTAATTCCTCTTTTGAAACTTCCGTTTACCGAAAGCCGACATTCACCAATCTTACTACGAACTTTTCTTCCTTTATCCCTTTAGGTTTCAAACGAAATTTAATTTCGACTCTGACCAATAGAGCTTTCAATATCTGTTCAGATTACTTTAAACTACACGATGAACTAGATTTCATCCGAAAACTCCTTGCCAAGAATAATTTCCCTTCTAGACTGGTGGAGACTACAATAGGCAGAACCTTAAATAGACTAATAAGCCCTACAACTAGAGACTTAATTACAGTCCCTAAAGATATCCTGCATTTCACTTTGCCCTATATGGGAACCTCAAGTTTTAACATTAGAAACAAACTTTTAAAATTGCTCAAGGAATTCTACTCACAACTATGTATAAAAATTATATTCACCCCGTCTAAATCGATTTACCATTTATTCAAATACAAGGATGTTATTCCTACACTTCTTAAGTCATCCATAGTTTATCAATACAAGTGTGACCACTGTATGGGGTCATATATAGGTAAAACTAAAAGACATTTAAAATCCCGTATTTACGAACATCTCGGTAAATCGGTCCGTACAAATTTACCCCTTGGCAAACCACCTAATTCTCTCATACGTAATCACTCGCACAACAATAACCACCCAATTTCACAGTCTAATTTCGCCGTACTTGCTGCCGGAAGCTCTGACCTTAAACTTAAAATTATGGAGTCTTTGTTTATTTATAAACTAAAACCAGACCTAAATTCTGACGAATCATCGATAGAACTGCTATGTTTTGGTTAAGGTACTAGTTTATTTTATTTACGTTTTAGTTTTAATGCTTTTACTTTTTATAATTTTAACTTTTTAACTTCACATTTATTTACCTTTTAGTTTTAATGTTTTACATTTTCTTAGCTACTTTTTATAATTTTTTAAGTTTATTTTAAATTGTTATCAAGCAATTTGTATTTTGTATGTGATTTGGCATTTTATTATTTTAGCCCTGAAGATGGAATTAGTGCCGAAACGTTGGTACTATTAAACCTTGAAGGATGTTTGTATTTTCTCTGGTGTTTCAGTTTATTATATATATATATATATATATATATATATATACTGTATACACACCTCGTTAACCTCGTTGCTGTTCCGTGCGTTGGACTCTTTTCACACGAAGGTCAAGCTGGTGGCCCCGCCTCTAGGTCTGGCTTGGTGGAGGAGCGAGTTGCTTTCTTGCGCTCTTCACCGTACATAGCCATGTACACCTGGCTCATCTGGTACCGTCCTGAGCCAAGCATCTAGTCTTCTGTTGAAGACTTCAACTTTGACCCGTGTAACGTTTCTGAGGTCCTTTGGAAGCTGGTTAAAAAGTCTTGGCCCCCTGACAACCAAACTATTTTCCTTCAGTTTTGAAGAGGTTCCTTGTCGGACCTTTAATTTGGGAACACTACACATCCTGCCGTCCCTATTTTCCAGTGTTGTTTGAATGGTAATTGGGTTTAGTTTGAGGTTTGTACCAGTTTTTCGATAATTTTCCGTATGTAGATTATGGTGTACCTCTCTCTTCTTCTTTCCAGGGAATACAAATTTAGTTTACGTAGTCTTTTCCAATAGTTGAGTTCTTTGCAGCCATCAATCTTTGCTGTGAAATGCCTCTGAGTTTCTTCTAGTCTATTAGTTTCTTTCTTTTTATATGGGACGTCAAAACTGAGCAGTATTCAAGTTTTGGTATAATCAGTGTTTTTAGCAGGGGAATCATTACTGTATTGTCCCTTATTTTGAACGTTCTTAGTACCTGTCCCGCGACCATTTTTGCTTTGTTTATCGCTATCTGATTTTGAGTTTCGAATTTCGCATCATTGGTCATTATTACCCCAAGATCGATCGCTTTCGTGCTTTCTGAATTTCCTGTCTATCTGGAGCATAATATGCAGTCTATTTAAGTTCCTCTTTTCTGCCATATCTCAAGAGCTGAAATTTCTCGGTGTTAAATTCCATGTTGTTGTCTTCTGACCATGTATATTTTGTTCGTGTCCCTCTGCAAGGCTTCCACTTCATTCACATCGCTGATTTTTCTGCTGATCTTTGTATCGTCTGCAAATGATGTTACTATACTGTTGCTGTTTACTCCGCTGTCTATGTCTGTTAGCATGATAATGAACAGGAGTGGGGCCAGCACTGTACCTTGTGGTACTGAGCTGCGTACTTCTGATTCTGATGATGATACACCTTGAATTTTGACCACCTGTAGTCGATTTCTGAAGAAGTTGTAGATCCATTTTCCCACTTTGCCTGTTATTCCCATATGTTTCATTTTATATGCTATTATACCATGATCGAATTTGTCAAAAGGTTTAGCAAAATCCGTGTATATGACATCATAGTTTTCATTGCCTTCAAGTGCGTCTAGGATATTGTTATAATGCTCTACAAGTTGCGATAGGCATGATCTTCCTGATCGGAATCCATGTTGATTTTCGTTGAATCTTTCCAATGTCTCCAAGAAGTCATAGATTTTCCCTCTGACTATTCTTTCAAAAATTTTGGTGAGGTGGGACGTCAAGGACACTGGTCTATAGTTCTTTGCTTGAGATCTATCTCCTCCTTTATATATAGGACGATGTTTGCTCTTTTCAAGATGCTCGGTATTTCCCCAATGTCTAGGGATCTTCTCCATATCCAGTATAAGGGTGTAGCTATTTCATTTTTACAGAATATTTATATATATATATATATATATATATAGATATATATATATATATATATATATATAATATATTCAAAATAGAATTTGAATAAAATAAAATAACCATGATCAATTCACAAAAACAAAATTTGTTTTCAGAGGCATACACATTATTCAAATAAGGCACTTGCAAGAAATTGAAGGGGAGTCCAGACGTCGCCGACCCCCACCCCCCTAGACCCACCTATGCCTGTTATTTTATTTATTTTGATTGGGTTCAGAAGCCCAGCTGAGCCTTGAACGGCCAAGCTCTGAGGGGCTACTTTAACGTATAGCCTAAGTTAAGCTAGACTAAAACAAACTTACGGGCTTGGAGGTCCTATTAGGTCCTACCTCAGTGTTGCTGACTCGATGTGGGCCTACTTTAGGCCTCAGTAGCATAAAATTAAAAACAAAACAAAAGGGCACTATTTAGCTTATGGTCTTCTTTCTCAACCTTGCAACAACAACACAACCTGTACCATCGCACGATGCAACAATCTTGTATCTAAACAACTAAACTGAATTGCAAAAGAGCTCTCTATAAGACCACGCCCTCTAAGTGCCGCATTCAACAAACGAGTAGAAAGGACGCGCCAGTGCCCCCAAAAAATTATGCCACAAGAGTGCCCAAACAATGATGCCACAAGAACCCAAAAATGCTAGCTCTAAATTTAGTGAATTTTTCACTAACCTTACAATTATGAGATGGATATATACACCTTAACTTAATATATGCACGCAATGCTGCATCAATCAGCTTAGTCATCATATCGTCTTGGATCAGCAATGGCTCTTCCTCTTCTAGGTTTTCTAACAATGCCCATGATACCCTCTCTCCCCTCGAGTGTTACGTAATAATTGAATGGCCCTTTAACAAACTCATTATTAAGTAGATTTTGATGGAATCGTAAACATAACATTTCTTACTGCTTACACAGCATTCTATATTGAGCTTTAAATAACTGAAGTGAGATTTAGATTTTGCAAGCTCTTGAACACAGCAGTGGGAACGAGTGTCCTGGTGTAAATTCATGGTAGAGAACAAAGTTAGCCCATTAAGGACCACTGGTAGATTTTTTTACCAGCATTTTTTATTTTTTATTTTTCTGGTCCATAATGAGTTAATACCATAATGCCAAGTTTTATGAAATTGTTAAAAAAAAAAAAAAATCCTGTAGAAGTTATTCCAATTACTGAAATTTAAATTCCCAGTTGATTCATATTTTTTCTTATTAGAAACTGCTACATACTTACTTGCTTTTCTAGGTTTTTGATACATTTAGTCATTAAATAGCAGGAGTCGGCGAGTGCTGATTCTTACGTCCTTTTCGTCCAAAATTTGACTTGAAGTTACTGTACGTTCTTTCGATGACTTCAAGCACAGTGTAGGTATATATATACATTGTACAGTGTTGGGCTTCCAGCATTTTCAGCCTGCGCGGGCAGCTGTTGGCCCTTAGTAATTCTTAACTCTGATCTTTCAAAGCAGAGTCACTTGTCCCCCGTTTTCTCTTTCCATCATTGCTGACGTCACTACTCAACTGGAAGTTTCTACATTGTTACAAAGTACCGCGGCACACTTCAAAGGCATTTCGCATGTATTTACACTTATTTACAGTATTTACAAACAAACAAAAAATCAAAATATCTTTATTGCGGATCATTCACAATCCATAGTCACTTAACCTAACATACAAGTACAATCTTACGTATTATACACTGAACTTAATACAAAAATAAGGCCAACACAGCAACTTAACCTAGCATACTGGCATACTGTTTGATTAATTATCTGACAATTTTATGTATATTATTACACGAGCCACCATTAACTGAAAAAGATAATTTGTATACGTTAAAGAAAATAATTGTAGCTTAATGAAAAAATCAGAGAAATTATGTTAATAAAAGAGCTTAATAAAAATGCTGATGAATTATGGGAAGCTGAGTTCAGATATGATTTTGTGCAAACTATATTCTAAATTATTAATTATACAACAAACAAAACATCTTTGTTGCGGATCATTCACAATTCATAGCCACTTAACCTAACATACAAGTACAATCTTACGTATTATACACTGAACGTAATACAAAAATAAGGCCAACATAGCCACTTAACCTAATATACAAGTACAAAAATAAGGCCAGCATAACCATTTAACCCAACATACAATATGTATGTATAATCTTTGCTACATTACAAAAATAAGGTATTATAAATCACCAGTTTTTTTAACTAAGACTGCCATATAGGTGAGAAGTACACAGTATCTGAAGACAGAACATTGCACAATAACACATTAGAGCTGTTTTGGACCCTAGTAATGAAATTATATATATTCTTCCGGATTAACATTTGGCTGGTTGGTCGGTGATTGATTGATTGATTGTTTGAAGTTTTATATGGAAGAGCTCAGCCAGTAAGGCTATTTACATCCTCCAAGACCAAAACAACAAATTCCACGGGAGAATTTCCGCTCTTTCTACATCAAGTACTGGGTCTATTATTATTGAGATGAGATAGAAAGAGAGAAAGCACACCATTACCTCTTCAGTTCTGGGGCCAATTCCAGAACACTCAGAAAGGGATGAACATGAGGCCTGTTAGTTCTACTAAACATGAACTGATAAAAGTGGAACCAAGTACTAAGTCAACAGTAACAACCAGATGGAGTAACTAGGAGGTAACTGTTAATAAACCTGTGGAAATAGAAGTCGGTATACACTGCAAGATTTAAAACTCTTTCAACCGCCCACTACAAACTTGAATACTTGGTCCATAGTGAAGTTATCAATGGGGGAGAAAAGCTACCCTCACCTAAAAGAACAGATAAAGTAAAATCCATGACACCACATTGCAAACGAGAGGATCTTAATTTTTTCCTTTGCTTAGAATAACATGGACAAAAAAGAAAGAAATGGGACAATGTCTCTGGTAAATTACAACTAACACATAATGAAGAGAAGGCAAGTCCAATCCGGTGTGAGTAGGCCTGAAGGCCTACATGGCCAGAACGGAATCTAAATATTAGAGAAGCTTTATGGTGGGAAGATGGTACATGCCAAGTTCTTATGCCCAAGAAGGCTTAAACGTTCCATAAAGAGTTGAGTGCCGTAATCTCTCCCATTGGGTTTTGTAATCATTTTGCACTGTCACTTTAGCTACTGCAAAACCCTTGCCTGGGTAGAAAAATAGAGTGAAGTTGCAGCAGGGAGAGAATGAGCAGCCCTGGCCAGTGTATCAACCATTTCAGTACCTTTAATTCCAACATGGCTCGGAACCCACTGGAAGGAAACCAGAATTCCTGAAGCAGAGAGGGTCTTCAGTAAAGAACGGATAGAAGTAGTTAGAGCCAGATATGTAGTGAGTGTGGGTGAGTTGATCAGGTGAAGAGAGGTCTGGGAGTCTATAATTATTAGGACATTACAAGCATTACTTGTGGATACCAAAAAACACAATGCCTGTTGGATGGCAAATAACTCTGCTGCCTGTATGTTATGATTGGGGGATAGTTTCCAGGAAAAACACCTTTTATGATTTGAAACAAAAACAGCTGATGAACAAGATGGCCCACGCACATCTAGCTTAGATCCATCGGTATAAATATACAAGTAATCTCGATACTTCTCTTCCAAGTATGCCGTGAAACACTGCACAATCACTTCTTTGGGAACAGAAGGTTCATATAAAAATGGGAGTGACAGGTTAGTACCAGATTCAATTTCCAAGGTGGGAAAGAAGGGAACACTGGAACTGTAAAAAATTTAAATTGTAATTGATATTTATTAAGAAGTCCAGTAGCTCTAAAGAAGAAAGGTGGCTTATTTGCCACACTCCAGTCCACTGCAAGGATCAAGGGACAATCCACCTCGAACGACTAACGTAAAGGGTGGGAAAAGGGGGAAGCCAGAACATTAAAGTACTTCCTCAGTGTAGAAAGATCTCTATGGTACTGAAGTGCATGGAGACCAGTCTCACCCTATAGGGCAATAATAGGAGTAGATGGGCGAGCACCTAAAATAAGGCGCATGCCAGAATTATGCAAGGTTTCCAGTTTCTTCTTCAAGGTGAAAGAGGCTGAATCATAAACAACATCAGCATACTTTATTTTTCCTAAGATAAATGATCGGTAAAAAGTGAGAAGTGTGGATCTATCTGCACCCCATCTATGAGAGGCAACAGATTTTAATGAGTTCAGACGTTTCGTGCAAGAAATTGCCAGGTAGTTAATATGACAAGACCAGGTCATTCTGAAGCTGTCAAGGACCATTCCCAAAAACTGGAAAGATGTGATCAGAGCTACTCGGGTGTTACTAATTTGGATAATGTGATTCACTTGAACCTTTTGATGTGTAAAGAACATAATTTTAGGTTTTTCTTGATTCAGGGAAAGACCCCAGGTTCTCCACCATGATGAAAACTTATCAGTTGTTTTTTGCAACATCTGTTGGGCTTCTAAAGGGGAGTCAGCTGCCACATAGAAAGCTGTATCATCAGCAAACTCTGATGATTGACCTGGTTCAATACTTGGTATATCTGAGAGATATGCAGTGAATAACAATGGACTAAAACAGAACCCTGGGGGTACACCCTTTTTAAAGGGGAAAGGTGTCGAGTAGACATCATTAATTCGTACCTGAAAAGTGCGGTTGGACAAGAAGTTTTCTAACCATCCTAGTAATCTACCGTGAATCCCCAAATTGCCTAACTTATAAAGTAGACAAGTATGGGAGATGGAATCAAAAGCTCGATCCACGGTGCTTCTCCTCTTACGGAAACCGCACTGCGAATCTCGAAAAATGTGACATGTTTCAAAAATCCATAACAACCGCTGATAGACCATCCTCTCTAGTACTTTACCCAAGCAGGATAATAAGCATATGGGACGATACGAAGATGGCCTAGAAAGGTTTTTCTGTGGTTTGAGGATAGGAATCATTTATGCCTGTTTCCATGACGAAGGAAAGACTCCTGTGCTCAGGCTATCATTGAATGCTGATAATAGAAATGGCAACTACTCCAATGGAAGATGACTAAGAAAATATTTATGTATATTATCCAGTCCCATTGCTCCACCTCTAGAATGTTCACATTGCCTTAAGGAGAATTGTAAATCCTGCAGTGTAAAGTCCAGGTCATAATCCTCATCATAATCAAGAAATAAGGAAGACTGCATGTCCCTGCAAAGGTTGGTAGGTTACGGGTAGTAAACATAAAACTGGCACTGCACCATTTTGATCCCCTACATAGCATACGAAAAATATTATTATAAGCAACAGAGAGTTAGTCACAGCAGTTTTTATATAGTTGTACCACAGATGGGATTTATACAATGCAGTACAGTAAGTTACAATATATAACTTTAATTACAATATACAACTTACAATAAGTTACAATATACAACTTTCATTAACTTTGAATGCTTTGAATATGAGACGCCATTAATATTTTGTTTACAGTTGAGTTATTACGCCATCAACCCCCAGCATCTTTGATTGGCTGCAAAAATATCCTCCGTCGGAGTTGCATGATTATAATAGTGCAGTTTTTAAGAATATTGAAAATGAAAAGGTTTATTGGCAGACTATAGTCCATATGACAAATATTATTAATACAATGACAGTTCATATACTAAGGATAGAAATACATACAACTGATTAGAAATAATACTGTAATGTCGAAGTTAAGTGGAGCTACAGACAGACATTTTCGTACCAAAAAGTCCAAAGCTTAGAGCAGGGGTTCCCAAACTTTTACCACCAAGGACCCCTAAATATTAATTCCGTACGGACATAGACCCCCCACAAAAAAAATTATGAATTCAGTTACAAACTATAGTATATTTCATTGGAGATAGCTTTTAAATTAATGTAAAATTAAACATTCTACGCTCATTAAACCAGTTTAATAAACACTTACCGAATGTCTAGTGTGAAGGGTGAGGTTGATGGGCATTTAAAAGTGAAGGAATATTCGGTTCCAGATTAGTGAGTTTCAATCTCAAATCGCCATTATTTTCAAGGTCAAGTCGATTTCTCTGCTTGGTTAAGATACTGGTAGCATGACTAAATCCAGCTTCTACCAAATATGAACTAGGAAAATCTAACAAAAAAGGTTCAGCAACTTTTTGCAATTTGGGATAGTTTTCTGCAAGTTTTTTATTGCGCCAAAATCCACTGAGACTTTCATTTGAGTAAAGTGATTTAGCTTCAATGTCAACTTTCATTTGGATGATTTCTTCTTGCAGATCAAACTCCAAATCTGTAACATCACTGTTTGTATCAAATGAAGAAATGATCCACTTTGGAACTACCATATTTTCGAGATCCTTGAAACGAGTTTTAAAATCCTCTGTTAAGCTTTCAAGGTGAGCGACATAAACACGTATATCGTCATCTGAAAAGTTTCCTGGAGCTTCCTGCTCTAAAGATGACATATTTGGGAAAAAGTTAAAATTTCGACGAGCCAATGAAGTTTTGTACAGCATTAGCTTTTCTTTAAATCCCAAAATAATGGTACGAGTTTGTATGTGAGGTGACGTGTATGTATATATATGTATATAGTCTAAAAGTCACTAAAGAGTAAATATCACTAAATCTAAGCTGAATGGCAAGACGAAGCCATAAACGAACCAACGGGGGTTCGTATTGCTTTGGTCTGGCCTAGACATGTTTTTTCCTATCTGACCTAATCTTTGGTGCTGAGTAAAAATTAGGTGATGAATCTAAGGTAACAAATCGGGTAGGAAGTTGTTCGTACTTAAGTATAGTTAGGGGTAATGTCTATAGCTTCTAAATTGGTAATGTAAGAGAGAGTTAGGTAGGCTGTTGTGGGACACAGGAATAAAACGGTAGGCTTCAAGGAATACCTAATTCAACGCACCGGTAAGTGCTTTTGATTGTTTGCTAGAACCTAAGTAACCTAACTGGGGTGTCTACCCCACGCTATCACATTTGGCGACGAGGATGGGATTTGGCTCATTTGGTTAAATTTTGTTCATTGGGTTAAATTTGGCTCATTGGGTTAATTTGGCTTATTGGGTTAATTTGGCTTATTGGGTTCAAGTGGTTGTTTGGAAAATTGGATGCAGACTAGTGGGTCGTCCGATTTGGTTTGTTTTGTGGGGAAGCTACCGTACTATAGCGTAGGTCCCGCCGCCCTAATTCTAAAACTAATTCCTACTCAGCCCTAACTCTAAAACTAATTCCTACTCAGCCCTACCTCTAAAACTAATTCTTACTCAGCCCTAACTCTAATACAATTCACTATTCAGCCCTAACTCTAATAAAATTCACTATTCAGTAACTAGACCAAATTTAAACCTAACCTAACCTACTTCACGTGAGTTGGTCTAATTCGGTTTTGCTCTAGCATGTCGGTGATTGGCCATATAAGCCCCTACGAAGACAATGGGGAGGACTTCGAAGCTTATGCCACTAGGGTGAGGTTGTTTTTCGAGGCAAATTCCATTCCGGATGCTAAGAAAGTACCTACCCTTTTAACTATAATAGGCCCTAAAACGTTTGGTTTAGTTATGGACCTAGTTTCTCCTAAAGCACCGGAAACTTGCACCTATAATGAATTGGTACAGGCCCTAACCGATCACTACAAACCCCGAGTAGTTCTCATCTATGAACGTTTCAAATTTTATTCAAGGCATCAGACGGGAAATGAAAGCATTGCAGAGTTTGTTGCAGGAATAAAAAGCCATAGCCGTACGTGTAAATTTGGGGACAAATTAGATGAAATGCTAAGAGATAGGTTTGTAATGGGTCTCAAAGAGGAGTCTACCCAGAGAGCCCTATTAGCCATACAGGACCTAACTTTTAGTCAGGCTGTAGAAATAGCTACGGCTAGAGAAGCAGCTGCTAAAGATGTTAGAGCTTTTGGAAATCATAGTAGTAAAGCCCAACACGTAAATAGCTTTAAATCTTCTAGGCCTGGCAGACCTAACGAGCCTACTAGACAGGCAAATAAAAGGTATGAGGCGAATATGACTAAGCCTACTAATTCTACTAAGCCTTCAAAGCCATGTACAGGGTGTGGAAAACACCATTGGAAGAAAGATTGCCCTTTTAAAGAAGCAGTTTGCCGAAACTGTAGTAAAATAGGCCACATAGCTAAAGTGTGTTATTCAAAGAAAACAAAGGGTGAAAATTCTAATTTTAACATTTCTAGTATAAATCCTCAAAAGGGAAATACTTCGAACATTGGAGTGGAGTACCTATTCTATGAGCAGCAAAGTGGGGAAAATACAGGCCCATATATTGTAGAGGTAGGCCTAAATGGAATTACAGTTCCTCTAGAATTGGATACGGGTGCTGCCCGGACGGTCATGTCCAAGGTAGTTTTTGATAAGATTTTCAAAAACACACCTAAACTACATGCATCTAAAACGATTTTGAAGAAGTACGGTGACATACAAATACCTATTTGTGGAGAAGCATACGTCACAGTTACACTTAACCAGAAAACTTTGTCTCATCCCTTAACCCTTTTAGTGGTGGATGAGCAAGGGCCTACTCTACTAGGCCGTGATTGGATTGATGCTTTGGAAATGCCAATTGACAAAATCTTGCCAAGGGGTCAGGCAGATGTGCATACACTTTCATATCCATCTGACATAGACTCATTGTTAAGGGAGTTTTCTTCTATTTTTGGGCCTGAAGTAGGCAACCTAAAAGGCCATCAGGTCTGCATAGAAGTAGATCCTAATGTAACTCCGAAATTTTGTAAGGCTCGTTCAATTGCGCATGCACTGCGGGAGAAGGTAGATTTAGAAATTGACAGGCTGCTAAAAGATAAAATTATTGAACCAGTCACACACGCTAAGTGGGCTGCCCCAGTAGTTCCTGTACTAAAACCGGACAAGTCCGTGCGGTTATGCGGGGATTACCGTTTAACAGCAAATAGAGCCGTCCTTCTAGATTGCTATCCTATACCCAAGCCTGATGAATTATTTAGCTCTCTTGCTGGGGGAAAATATTTCACAAAACTCGATATGTCCCAAGCCTATGCTCAACTAAGTTTAGATGAAAACTCTAAAGAATTAACTATCATAAATACGCACCGAGGCCTATATAAGTACAATAGGCTATGCTATGGAATAGCATCGGCTCCAGGTATTTTTCAGAGGACAATGGACCAAGTTCTAGGTCACATTCCAGGGGTACTTTGCTTTCTAGATGATGTCCTCATTTCAGGTTCGACTAAAAAAGAACACCTAACTAGATTAACCACGGTTCTAAAAAGACTCCGGGATGCTGGACTTAAGCTAAAGAGAGAAAAGTGTTCATGGGTCACTAACGAGGTTTCATATTTAGGGTTCCGCATAGATGCCTCAGGCATTCATCCAACGGTGGATAAACTAGAAGCAATAGAAAAGGCACCACCTCCACAAAACATCACACAGTTACAAGCTTATTTAGGTCTCCTAAACTTTTATAGGAAATTTTTGCCTAATGCATCGACTTTCCTTGAACCCCTGAATAAGCTATTACGATCTGGGGAACAGTGGAGATGGGAGAAAACTCAAAAGGAAGCATTTGAGGCTTCCAAGGACGTACTACTAAAGTCCACTCTCCTAGTGCATTATGATCCTAAACTTCCTCTCGTAGTTTCAGCAGACAGCAGTTCTTATGGAATTGGGGCAGTGTTATCTCACCACATTGATGGTGTAGATAGGCCTATCTGTTTTGCTTCTAGAACACTAACTGAGACGGAAAGACGATATGCACAAGTGGAACGTGAAGCATTAGCCTTAGTATTTGCAGTAAAAAATTTCATTTCTATCTATGGGGTCATGAATTTAAACTAATTACTGACCATAAGCCTCTTTTAGGTTTATTTTCACCTAATAAAAATATTCCAGTTATGGCCTCAGGTAGGATTCAACGATGGGCACTGATTCTACAAGCCTATAAATTTGACTTAGTACATCGGTCAGGTAAACTTCTAGGTACGGCTGATGCGCTAAGTAGGTTGCCCTTAGAAAATCCAAATGATTGTGTACCTATACCTACAGAATGGGTTCACTTGGTGGAGTTTTTGGAATCCACTCCAGTATCTGCAGTACAAATAGAGCAGTGGACAAAATCAGACCCTATTCTGTCTAGGGTCATCCATTTCTGCTCAGTTGGTTGGCCTACTAAGGTTGAGAGTGAATTACAGCCTTTTATTCAGCGTCAGTCTGGCCTCTCTATTCAAAATGGCTGTCTCTTATGGGGCCACAGAGTGATTATTCCAAATAAAGGCAGGTCGAATTTAGTGAAGGAACTTCACGCTGAACACATGGGCGCAACAAAAATGAAAGAGCTGGCGAGAGCTTATTTCTGGTGGCCTGGTTTAGATGGAGAACTCGAATCATTGGTTCGTTCCTGTCAAAGCTGCCTAGAGAACAGAGATCTCCCAAGGAAAAGTCCACTTCATCCTTGGGAATGGCCTACTATACCGTGGCATAGGATCCATGTTGACTATGCAGGTCCTATAAATAATATTTATTTCCTAGTCATGGTGGACGCCTACTCTAAGTGGGTGGAAATTTTTCCAACCACTTCCACGACTTCGGGTGTAACGATTCGCTTACTCCGTTCAGTTTTCGCTCGATGGGGTTTACCCGTAGTCCTGGTTTCCGACAATGGTACTTGTTTTACCAGTGAGGAATTTCGTTCCTTCGTCCACCTAAATGGCATTAGACATGTCCGGTCTAGTGTTTTCCACCGATCTACTAACGGTCTCGCGGAAAACATGGTCCGTACTTTCAAGTCGGCCTTGCGTCATTCTCGTGGGGAGGAAATGCAAGTGGTGTTGGATAAATTTTTGTTTAAATATCGAATAACACCACACACCACGACAGGGGTGTCCCTCTAAACTTCTGATTGGCCGGGGAATTCGTTCAGTTTTTGATTTGTTACGTCCAAACGAAATGTTACAACAACGAGTTTTACGCCATCAGGAAAAACAGAAGTTGTACCACGACACTAAAAGAGGGAGAGTTCTAGAAGCGAAACCTAATGATCCAGTTGTGATTCGCAACTATGGGGCTGGACCAAAATGGGTTCCTGCAACTGTGCAGGAGAGAACGGGCCCTGTTTCCTTCAAGTGCCAACTAGAAGATGGTCGTTCTATTAAACGCCATCAGGACCAGATATGGGAACGGGAAGTGCAGAAGGACCAGAGTCTTCCGGAAGAGAGAACTGATCCTCCGGAAAATGGTTCAACTTGCCCGCCTATACAGGTTGCACCTGATCCTACTACATCAACCCCGCTCCGCAGGTCGTCTAGGGTCCCTCATCCCCCTGACAGACTAAACTTGTAGGGGAGGAGTGAGGTGACGTGTATGTATATATATGTATATAGTCTAAAAGTCACTAAAGAGTAAATATCACTAAATCTAAGCTGAATGGCAAGACGAAGCCATAAACGAACTAACGGGGGTTCGTATTGCTTTGGTCTGGCCTAGACATGTTTTTTCCTATCTGACCTAATCTTTGGTGCTGAGTAAAAATTAGGTGATGAATCTAAGGTAACAAATCGGGTAGGAAGTTGTTCGTACTTAAGTATAGTTAGGGGTAATGTCTATAGCTTCTAAATTGGTAATGTAAGAGAGAGTTAGGTAGGCTGTTGTGGCGGAACTTTTCGTCATTTTCTTCGCATAATAATGCGAATAGCCGACTATTAAGTGCATTCGCTTTTATTTTATTAATTACTTTTATGCAAATTTCCAAAACAGCATTAAGCTCTCCAGTTATGTTTTTTGCTATTAGATGTTGTCTATGTAAGACACAATGCACTGTATGAACTTCTGGAATCATTTTCTTTACTAAACCTAAAAATCCTCTATATTTACCAACCATAGCTTGAGCCCCATCAGTTGCTATTGCAGTTATATTATTAAAGGGAATGTCATACTTCTCAAGATATTGCTGCAAACAAGCAAAAATTGATTCACCTTTGGAGTCAGTTTTCAAAGATTTGGCGAATAGGAATTCGTCGATCATACAGTTTTTACTCACACTGTAATATCTTACATAGGCCATTAGAATATTTTCACTTCCAAATGTTGACTCATCTAACTGCAAAGCAAACTTAGCCTGTTGTAATTCAGAATTAACTGTAGTTTCAACATAATTCGCCATCTCAGCAATCCGACGCTGCACTGTATTATTGCTCAGAGGGATACTCTTTAAAACTGGATTACCATCAATTTTCATGACAGTCTCTATTGCTATTTTTATGGAAGGTAAAATTATTTCTTCACCAAGAGTATGTGGCTAACTTTTTTTAGCAATTAAGAGAGAAATTTTATATGATGCTTCTGCTCCGTCAATTGATGATGGCATTGTAGATGATTTTATAAAAGGTTTCAGTGTTGCTCGATTTACAAATCGTTCTTTCATTGTTTTAAAATATATAAGATCTTTGTCTCTTTTATCAGAGTGTTGTTTTTCTAAATGTTCTTTCATTTTCGATGGCTTCATGGCATCGTTACAAAATGTTTTTTCACACACAAGACACATTGGTCTTTGTTCATTAGTGGGAGAAGCTATAAATCCAAATTTTAAATATTCTACCGAGTATTGGCGACATTTTCTCTTTGGTATACTCATGATCAGGGGTTTCTCATGAGATCTTAACACATACTATGGAATGTTAATATAATGAAGCAATTTAATTCTTTGTGTATATATATAATCCTGTAAAGATAATAAAACTATTTAATATAAGTAATTAAGAAAACTTTTTGTGCATATTACTCAGCCTAATTATATAACCATTCTTTTAAATGGACGCAAACACCCACGCAAATATTAAAAGCCTAGTATCTATGCGGCAGCACTCACTCACTCTCATTTGAGATCTTAACACAGACTATGGAATGTTAATATAATGAAGCAATTTAATTCTTTGTGTGTATATATAATCCAGTAAAGATAATTACACTATTTAATATAAGTAATTAAGAAAACTTTTTGTGCATATTACTCAGCCTAATTATATAATCACTCTTTTAAATGGACGCAAACACCCACGCAAATATCAAAAGCCTACTAACTGAGCGGAAGCTCTCACTCAGCCGCAGCTGCTACAATTTCCCAAATGATAAATGCCAAATGTTGCCAGATGAAAGGTGTACGGCAATTATTAATGTGCGGACAGATTTTGGTATAAGAAAAAAAAATTAATGGAAATTTATTTTAATATAGTTAATGTTACTATTTTTCCAAAAGCTTAGAGACCCCCTGGAAGCTTCCTATAGACCCCTGTGGGTCTGTACAGACCACTTTGGGAATCCCTGGCTTAGAGGATAAATGGCAGGACTCATGGATAGCTTGGATGATCGGGTTGGTTGATTTTTTAATTCTTTGCATTAGACTGTATTGAGCACGTCTTGTTACCTCCGGGAAGCTCGGGACATTGTGGGTAGCAAACATTTGCGAAGCTGAGCATCTCGGGGGTAATTTATGTAAGAGTCGAAAAGACCTGTTGTACAGCAAATTTAGGGTTCTGCCAGAACCTTTTTTATAATTCACTCAGAGTTGCTGTCCGTATATATTACTGCAGAAAGTACGAAAGAGCGTGTCTTTAGCTTCACTTGTACAGAATCGAAAGTTCCTTATGGTCATATTCGCTTTAGCACACAGGCTTCGAGATTGTTTTCTTATATCCGAGTCATCACTCAAGGAGCTGGTAATAGTTTGACCCAAATACTTAAACTCTTGTACTTCCTCAATTACTACACCATTCATTTTAAACCTTATATCAGCTAGCTGATTATAGCTTTTAGGATGAAATTGCATAACCTTAGTTTTGGTAACATTAAAAAGAATATCCTGTTTCTGCGAATACACTTCGCAGACTTTTAGTAGCTGATCCAGACCTTTAACAGAGGGACTTATTAACACCATATCATCGGCATAAACTAAGTTATTTATTCTTGTGTTATCTATACAACATCCCACTGTTGCCTCATTAAGTGAAACAATTAATCCGTCGATATACACATTAAACAGCATAGGGGAGAGCAAGGAGCCTTGTCTCACCCCGCAAGAGGAGCCAAAACACTCGGATAGTACATTGCCCCACCTAACAGTGTAAGATTGGTGGGAATACCAAAATTTCAATAAATTTAATATGTACATGGGAACCTTCCTGTCTTCTAGTTTTGCAAATAAAATATTGTGGTTCACCTTATCATATGCCTTACTTATATCTAGGAAACAGCTATAAATAGTTGAATTACTGTCAATATATTTAGATATTGTTTCTTTAAGTACATGGATACACAGGTCAGTTGAGTGGGACCTTTTAAAGCCAAACTGATTAGGAGATGTCCATAGGAAATCATTTAATCGGAGTAACAAAAGTTTTTCTAGTAGTTTCGAGAAGCAGGAAGCGACAGCAATAGGCCTGTAATTATTGCTGGACAGAATGTCTCCGTACTTATTTTTGACCAGGGGCAAGATATATATTATATACCCTTATGAACCCTGCAGGGATATAGCTATGAGCAAGCATGGCTGATAGGAGCAATGATATATGCAGACATACTACGTCATTTGCATATTTTAAGTGCTCATTCGATAAGTCATCTACCCCTGACGCAGACAGTCTTTAACTCTTTAATTAACCTCTTTACTTCAGAAAATTATATCAAAGTATTTTCCCTTGTCCCTCCCACAATCGTTTCGCTGCAATCTATCTTAAGATTATCCCTACTCACACTGTTAAGAATGTTAGAATAGTGGTTTTTCCACAGCTTTGCAATTTCATCCTCCCCCGACACCCCATCGATTGTCGGAGGGAGAACATTTTTGACACCCGTTTGATTCTTAACAAATTTCCAAAATTTGTTATTATCGTTATTTATGCGAGCTTCACAGGCTTTTGATGCTCGAATAGATTCTTCTTCCTGTTTACATCGCCTTATGGCCGCCTTCTACTGACCCCTACTTCTACACATATTCATGTATACTGGTCCTAATCTGGGTCTACCATGAAAGCACCACAAATCATAGGCGTCTTTCGATTCCCTCTTCAGGGGGGCAATAAAATCATTCCATCCAGGAATAATCTTAGTATGATAGTTCTAAGATTTAATCAGGGGGCTTCCTGCTTCTCTTAACAGGGATATTATCTTACTATAATACCTATCTATGAGTTTACAGTGAGAATCATTTGAGCAAGGATTATTACAGGCAAGATGCAAAATTTCTAAATTATTAAAGAGGTGACTTGTTCTGGCTTTGTATTTTGTTCTCTGCTGCATATTAACATTGGACCAATCGACGCGATTATTCTTACCTATTGAGTTCTTGTTAAGTCGTGTTACGCATAAATTGGTAAAGTTAATTAATATTTCTAATGGTCTATGATCAGAAAGAAGGAAATCATGCAGAATATGAACTCTAACAATTCGATCCTTTAGATTATTACCAGTGTTGTAGTCAAGGCCACGACCAAGGCCGAGGCCGCAGTGTTCGAGGCCACAGTGTCCGAGGCCAGTTATTACACACACGCATGTAAAACAGAAGCAGGCAGTTGTGCAGCAACTTTTTTGGTTGCGAAATTGACTTGACACAAACACATGACTCTAACATTTATTTTTCAAAGAATATGCTCATTACATTTTAAAAACATAAGAGTCTCCAACATCTGAGGAGACAGCCTCGCCCGATGTGGTCGCATTATTACCCCTCCTCGGCTAAAAATACGCTCCACCGGAGCACTGCTGGCTGGCACACACAAAATATTTTTTGAAAGGGTATACAGTGAAGGGTATTTGAGGTTTCCCTCACTTTTCTCCTTCCAAAATGTCACTGCATCCATCCCATGCCGCTCTTCATCTCTCAGATATTTCTCAAGCTGTACTCGCACACAGTCCTTTTCCCGACTCCTTGACCTTGTGCGACTCCTTATACTTTTATATTTGGCCAACAAACGGGGCACTTTTGCAGGGCTTTCATCATCTTCGCTGCAGGTGTGGTAAAAGATGGCTCCAGCTTCTTCGCCGTCATTCGATGAGAACCTTTCTGCTTCTGTTATGACGATCTCTGTAATATAAAGCAAAGGAAATCAGTCCAGAAAAATTAAATTTGCAAGTTTATTCAAATTATTGTACATTTGTACAAGTTCTGAACTATTTTTTTGGATCCTGTTCTCAACCCTTGCTCTTTCACTCTTGATCATAAACTCAACATACCTTTTAGAGTATTCTTCAGAATTTCGTGGGCATTCTCCGGACCTTCTTCGCACACCAGTGACACCACGTCTGCATCAACCCAGTGCAACATGTACTGTGGATCCAGGACAGCAGCCACAAGATAAAGTTTTTCAATAAATGGCTCTTGATGGCTTCTACTGCCTGGATCGGTGTCCATACCACAGTTGATAAACACCCCTCTGAAACGTTTTTTCAAAGAAGTGTGTAGAGCTGTGACCAGGGTTTTACAAAACCTTGCATTATCAGTCCACTTGCGGAGATGGCTGTTTATATCAAGGACAACAGGAACTACTTGACTTATTGTGGTACTCTGATCCCCTGTAAAACAAAAACAAAATTTACATTGATGAACGATTTTGAACTAATTACCACCAATCAAATGACAAAGTTATTTATACATTGTAAATTTGATTGACTGTTCAGGGGATGTTTGCGCCACTAAAACTCTTACCCTGAGTCAAGTTGGTGGCTTCGGCGAATGGCTCCAGAATTTTGCACAGCTCAGTTAACTGCCCCCACTCGTGACGAATCAGAAGAGCATGAGCAAACTCTTGGGTATCGCACACCTCAGCCAATTTCTTGAGGTCCATTCCTTCCATCCCCAGCAGTGACCGAAGCTGGTGGTATACTGAGTTCCAGCGAGTAGCCACTGCTGCAGGTATGGTTCGGCCATCTCCAAATTTTTCTTCAAACCTAGAAATAAGAAAGGCATTTTAATGTCTTCCATTCACACTCACACCAGACAATTGAAAAGGCAGAGCTGCCAACCTTACCAAACAAAATATGGAAAATCCATAGTAGTTGGCAGCTCTGAAACCGTTACTCACCTTTCTTTGAAAACAGAACTCTTGTGTAAGAGAGTGGAGATCTTCGTAACTTTGGCGATCGCTCGGCTGACACACTTCATGTCTGCTAACCCGTCACGAACCACAAGTTGAAGTGTGTGGGCGAAGCAAGATATCCGCTGCCTTGAGCTTGTTCTCAATGCAGCGTCAACATGAGCTTCATCTCCTTCGTCCAGCTCCTCCCAAAGTGTCTCATCTTCCACTTCCTGGTCCTCCTCAATGTCCTCCTCAAAAGCTGTCTCTTCATTACCCTCTACTGGAAATTGAACCTTGAAAGCTTTTTTCATGTTTGCAGCATTGTCTGTGACTATGTACTCTACCTGAAATAGCAAAAAAAATTAATGCTATAGCTGGTGCATTTATCTCTATTTATCATTGACAGTTTAAAACCCTAACAATGACAGCCTTAACCAACCTTTGCTCCTATGTTATAATCTTCCAGAATGCTTTCAAATGCTTGTGCAATTCTTTCCCCTGTGTGCTTCCCATGGAAGCGCTGGCAGGTCAGGAGAACAGACAACAACCCATAATTTCTAGTTCTAGGGTTTGTGCCCATGATGTGCGCTGTTACACCCAAGTAGCTGCGCATGGTCCTATCAGTCCATATGTCAGTCGTCAAGGAGATACTGCTATGGTGGGACAGCAAGTCCATGACCTTCTTGATTCCTTCAGCTCTCAACTTGGGAAGTGTCTGACTTGTCAATGTTGACCTTGCCATGGGCTGATACCTAAAATTTCCAACAAAAAATATTCAAACGTTAACAGTTTTTAAATGAAATAAATGCACCAAGCCTATGCTGCTCTGTAAGATGGAGTTCAGCAAGGCATAATCATGCCCCTTGAGGATAGAGGGGAGCAAAAAAACATTTCATTTACCTTGGATCCAAAACTTGCAGAAGGTTCCGGAAGTGCTTGTCCTCAACAATGGAAAGTGGTAGGCTGCATCCTACCATGAACCTCACTACTTCCTCAGAGATCAGCCTCTGCCGTTGATTATTTTGCTTGTATTTCATTGGTTCTCCATCACTAGACATAGAAAAAAACGCATTGAGATTCTGTTGCGAGTTGTCGTTGATGGTTGTTTTTCCCTTAGCATATTCTTGCCACCTGCAGAATGAACATAAATGTAAGTTCAAGTTCAAAACAAGCAAATATCAACAACAAGCAAAATAAGCAAAAATCTCAACCTCTACTTTGTTAAGGCATTGCAGACCCAATGATTTCAAAACTGATAGCAATTTGTACATGCACTTACTCTGCTTTGTGCACACGTTTCAGGTGCCTTGTAAAATTGGAAGTGGTACCGTAGAACTCACTAAGTTTTGGAGACTTTGCCTTACAAAACTTGCACCTTGCTCTATGTTTTTTCTTTCCATTTTCTTCAAATATCTCATGCTCGAAGTATCCAAATTGGATGATTCGAGAATTTGCAGACATTATTAAGTTAGAAGCGCAGATGAGATGAGAATCGGCACAGTACTGTAAATGACAATAGTAAAACTGTAAAAGACAGTAAATGACATTATGCACGCATCAATGTTGTCAGTTATTACTGTACGATTAATTTTTAAAATTCTAGTATATAAACAATCACATGGTGATTCCTTACGGTACTTATACAGTATGCCAAAGGAAGCCATAAATTTGTATTAAAAAAATATTTTAATAAAATATAAAAATAATTGTTGAATAAATTACTCACGTTATGATTATAATTATAACACTCCAAATAACAAGACTATTTGTCAGTATTTGATTATAAAAATAATGTACCACTGTACGACAATACGGACTCACAATAGGCTAGAGCGAATTCAACTGTCGCTCCCAAGACTGACAAGAGTACGTGTATTAACAACATATGCGGCTCTGCCAGACGTACAATTCTAGTTAATTACAAATAAGTAATAATTTCAATAAAATACATATAAATGGCTTATATCATTATTACTGAAGTAACTATTAGCAAAAATAAACTTATTATAAAAAAAATTCGCGATTGTTCCACTTATATTTTCATTACAGCAGTAACATATAATTTATATTTACTTGAGCAAAAAATTTATCGCTCCATCCGGCTGCAATATTATTTTGTATTCAAACAGTGGTACGCTGTTTGAAGCTATGCTATAAGTTTCATGTCACATGAATTTTTAAAATATATTTTAAGAATATTTATTTTAATATCTTAAAATTAATATTTTTTTCTGTTAAATTAATATTTATCGTTTCATGCAAGGGGGAGCGATCGCTCCATCGCTCCTATACGCCATTCCCCACTGATTAATTATTTGTATTATAAATTAATTTATTAAATTTGTATTCTAACATAAACGACATTGTGTTACTTATTACTTAGTTATAGCTACCTGTCTGATCGCGAGAGAAAGATGGTGTTCTCACCACTCTTATTGAAATAAAAATATCCAATATAAAAATTAATTCAAAACGGGCGGCCTCGACCGGCCTCGGCGTATTTTTCGAGGCCAGAAGGTGTCGAGACCAAAGCCGAGGCATTACATAGTGTTATTTTATTTATTTGTTGGGTTCAAATTCTAAAGGGCCAGTTCTACCTACAGCCCAAGTTAAGCTAAAATTAAAACTTACGGATTTGAGATCCTATTAGGTCCTACCTCAGGGTTGCTGACTCGATGCGGGCCTACCTTAGACCTTAGTTACATGAATTTAATATAAAACCAAAAGGGGTACTATTTATGGTCTTCTTTCTCAACCTTGCAACAACAACGCAACCTGGACTATTGCACGATGCAACAACCTTGTATCTAAACAACCAAACTGAATTGCAAGAGAGCTCTCTATCAGACCACACCCTGTACGTACGACATCCCACAAACGAGTAGAAAGGACGCGCAGCGCCCCAAAATGATGCCACCAGAGTGGCCAAACAATGATGCCACAAGAGCCCAAAAACGCTAGCTCTAAATTAAGTGAATTTTTCACTAACCTTACAATTATGAGATGGATATATATACACCTTAACTTAATATATACAAGCAATGCTGCATCAATCAGCTTAGTCATCATATCGCCTTGGGACAACAATGGTTCTTCCTCTTCTAGATTTTCTAACACTCCCCACCGAAGAGGCATTGTTGTCGTTACCTTCTGCAAGGTTAGCCAAGCCTTCTCCATGAGGCTGTAACTCAAATGTTTCATCTTGACTATCTGTGTTTTTGCTGATTTCTAAAGCATAGAGTTTGTATAGGTCTCTTTAACTTTCCTCCTGAAGTCTTTACCAGTGCAGACCTAACTAAATTGTCTTTGCCAACAAACAACTCTTCAATTATGCCAAACTTCCAGCATTGCCTTGGTCTTTCATCCCCAATCATTACCACTTCTCCGACCTTGATACAATTTGCATTGGAGCCCTTTACCTTTCCTGATGGGTAATAATTGAGTTCTGGCAAGTATTCCATCTGCCACCTCTTCCATAACTGATCTTGTAGCTCTTCAAGGTACCTGAACCGTCTAGTTAACTCTCCTTGAGTGCTCTGGATAGACTGCAAGTCTTCTGGCACACTGGGGCTTGATGTTAATCGTTTACCACAAAGAAAATGATTTGGTGTCAATGGCTCTGCATCCTGCATACTGTTATAAACAAAAGTGATAGGCCTACTGTTCACCATTGCTTCTACTTCACATAAAACAGTGCAGAATTCTTCTTTGCTCAAATGAGCATTAGCTAAAAGTTTCTTTAATGGACACTTTACACTTCTCACTAGCCTTTCCCAAAATCCTCCCCACCATGGTGCTCTCTCAACAATAAACTCCCACTGTACCCCTTGGTGTGAAAAGTAGGATTGGAATCCTTCCTCTTTTAGCAAGGACCAAATTTCTTGGAGTTCCTTTGCAGCCTTTTTGAAGGTTTTTGCATTATCCGATATGATTTTATTTGGGAAACCCCTTCTGTTCACAAACCTTCTAAAGGCCAAAAGAAATACATCGCTACTTAAATTGCTTACCAACTCCAAATGGATTGCTCTGGTGGTAGCACAGGTGAAAAGACATATATAACCTTTGTTAGACTCCCCTCGCTCATACACATAGACTGGCCCTGCAAAGTCTACTCCCACTACATCAAATGGGCAGTATAGACACACCGTTCTCTTGGAAGTGGAGCCACCTTTTCATAATAAGGCTTTGCACTCCAACGCTTGCAAACCACACATTTATGCACGACCTTTTTTACTACTTGTCTAATTTTGGGAATCCAAAACTGTTGTCTGATCTCTATTATCACTTCTCTAACTCCAGCATGTAACAGCTTATGATGAGTATCCAGGATCAAAAGGTCCACAAAGTGCCCCCCAGAAGGTAGCAAAATTGGATGTCTTTTCTCCTCTGGAAGCCCAGAAAACTGTAGTCTACCTCCTACTCTCAATAAATCTTGATCCAAAAACACATCCAAACCCTTGAGAGCAGAATGTGTTGGTAGAACCTGTAATGGATGGCTGATGAGCAATTCCCTCTCTTCACCAAATTTTTCCTTCTGCACATATTCCACCCAGTATTTCTGGCTTGCTGAATCTCATTACTGTTCAGAATTCCTTCCCTTCTTGTTTCTCCCTTAATATTGTTGGTAAATCTATATATTCATGCTGTCACTCTTAACAATCTTTTCAGACTGCTAATGTCCTCAAGCCTCAATATGGGGTCCTGCTGCACAACTTGACAACTGTTCACAGCGCATTTTCTCACCTCACTCACCCATGCTTCTTCAGCCTGGCATTCTCCTACAATAGGCTGATTAGAAGGCCAGTTTTCACTTCCAAGTTTTAGCCACTCTTGCCCATTCCACCACAAACTTGACTGTGCAAGATCTTTCACCGAAATTCCTCGTGTTGGTAAATCAGCGGGGTTTTGGGTGCCTGGACAATGCTTCCATTGCTTGGGATCTGTGTGCGCTTGAATATCCTCCACCCTATTGGCAACAAATGGTTTCCATTTCCCTGCCTGGCTTCTTAACCAGTGCCAAACTATAGTGGAGTCTGTCCAATAATAGCTTGGAATTTCAGAGAGGGCCAAAGACTTTTGCACTATAACTGCAAGCCGACTAGCAATAACTGCACCCATCAATTCCAACCTTGGAACAGAAAGCCTTTTCAAAGGTGCTACTCTGCTCTTTGCAGCAACCAACCTGCAACTTACTTCCTCTTGCAATGCGCCTCTTATATAAATACAAGTTGCATAGGCTTCCTCACTTGCATCAGAAAAGATGTGCAGCTCCAAATTGTCTGGACTATTGTTCAACTCTCCAAAGTACCATCTTGGGATTTCAATGTCTCCAAGATGTGCCAATTCTTTGAACCAATATTTCCACCTAACCACCATATGATCAGGTAACTCTTGGTCCCAACCAAGTCCAATTTCCCAGAGGCTCTGAAACCAAATTTTTGACTTTATCACAAATGGAGCCAGGAATCCAAGAGGATCAAAGACCTTTGAAGCCAAACTAAGAGCTGTACGTTTTGTCCACCTTGTCTCATTCTCAGCCAGCTCTACTAAAGATTTCCCATTGAAGGTAAACAAATCATCATCTTGCTGCCAAACAATGCCTAGCACCTTTGCGTCTATTGCCCACAACTCCTTAATACCAGAATCCTCAATACTTTCTGCTGCATCAGGTACTACACAGGAATGACTCATAAACTCTTGTAATTGCGAATGATTGGTCTGCCATTTTCTAAGCTCCATGCCAGCCTCCCTCATTATAGCTCTAGCCTCCATGAATATCTGTTTAGCCATTTCTGTATTATTCACGGAACACAGCAAATCATCAACATAAAAATTTTTCCTTATGTGTTCAATAGTGTTAGGATAGACTTCAGAATATTTCTTAAAATGGTACTGCATAGTAGCTGCCAACAGAAATGGACTAGAGCTGAGGCCAAACAGCACTGACTTCATTCTATATGCTTGAACCTTAGGTTCATTTTCCAACAAGTCTTTCGTATCCACCCACAGATACCTTACTGCATCTCTGTCCTCTGGTTTTAACTTTATCTGCAAAAAGGCTTGCTTCACATCTGCAGTCAATGCTACTCTACCAAACCTGAATCTCAGTAACAAGGAAAACAAATCTGCATTTAAATTTGGCTCAGCATCCAAACAGTCATTCAAGGACACACCACCTTTGTCCTTGGCTGAGCCATCAAAAACTACCCTCAGTTTGGTGGTAGTTTTGTCTCGCCGTACCACTGCATGGTGTGGCAGATAATGTGCCTCCTGGCTCACCAGCTCACCTTGCACCCTTTCAGCATAGCCCTCCCTTACATAACTTAGGATGGCCTCATTGTATTCAATTAACAACTCCTCATTTTTTCTTAGCCTGTACAATGAAGTCTCCAACCTCCGATTAGCTAGCTGAAGGTTTGAACCGGGTTTGCAAGAATCCTTCCATGGTAGGCCAACTTCATAGCAACCATCTCTAAACCCAATCCCTTTTTCAAATTGTTCTAAAACATCATTGTTCACTGTACTTGCCTGTTTGTCCTTTATGCCAATAGATTCAAGTTCCCAAAACGCTTTCAAATGCCTTTCCAGACCATGGCTGTTCTCCTCAATCTTAACAAAAAGAGCCTTAACTTCCATTTCATTGCAATAACTACCATGTAGCATCCAGCCTAGCTTACTTTCAATAGCTACCGGGCCTCGAGATGTGCGGACAATATTACCAGTGATGAAGTCCCAATAATAGTCAGCTCCAATCAAAAGACTAATATCTTCTGTTCCTTCAAACTTATTATTGCCCAAATTAATTCCTTTAACTTGCAATTCTTGGACACATGCCATATCTAAACAAGTAGTGACTGGAGCACAAAGTTCCTCAATCTCTACAGCTTGGACCTTGATAGTGGGACTTTGCGGTAACAACCCTTTAACCAGAACTTCTACCTTCTTAAATTTGGTTCGGTTTTGAACGGAACCCCCAAACCCAGAAATTCTTAAATTTTCCCTCTTAAGTTCTTTAAACTTCAATTTTCTGGAAATTCTGGTCTTAATAAAACTACACTGGCTACCACTATCAAACAACACTCTTACGGTAGCTTCTCCCTCATTCCCAATTAATAAGGCTGCAGTTGTTTGCAATAATCCCCCTTTACTTTTACTCCCTTGCATAGCAGTGGCATGTGCCACTGATGTCTCTACTTCTGGGGTAGGCCTACTAGGAGTGTGTTCACACAATAATGGCTGATGCCTACCATGACATTTTTTGCACAAAATTTTAAACTTACAAAACCTTGCTCTGTGACCTTTCAAAAAACATTTAAAACATGCTGTGGACTTAGTTACCCTGTCCTTTCTCTCATCAAAGGGTAATGCCTCAGCCACCTCACATTTATATGACTTGTGGTTGCCTTCGCAAAATATTCATTCCTTGATTCCCTTTAATTTATTCTCAGAGGATGCATGTAGAGCTGACACTGTACCTGGGTTATTCCTTTTTGTGGAAACTTTGGTGCTGCGCCTGCCTTTGTCCCCTTGTTTACCATCCCACTGTGCAAACTCAATTCCCTCTCGTCTTGCTAATTCTGTGCCTAAAAGACTTAACATCTGCTGAAGGGGGATGTACACATGCTCTGTAGAGTGTCCCCTACTTAATTCAAGCAAAATTGAGCTAGGCAATTTAGACTCCAGTGTAGGAACCAACATTATACCATACCTTTTCCATTCCTACACCCAAGTTATCCAGGGACCTAGTTCTAATTTCAAATTCATCATATAACTGCCGTAACTCCTTGACACTATTAGGATTATTAACAGGAGGTGTAGCTAAAAGTGCACGGAGGTGGCTTTTAATTAAGATCTCTGGCTTACCAAACCGTTTCTTTAATATATCCCAAGCCACATTATAATTAGCCTCTGTTAATGCTAATCCTGCTATAGTCTTTGCTGCCTCCCCTTCCAAGAGGGACTGCAAATAATTAAACTTCTCCACGGCACTTAACACTTGACTAGAATGAACTGCTGATTGAAAACTGTCTGCCCATCCTTGCCATTCCTGAATACTCCCAGAAAATGGTTTGAGTACAAGCTTCGGTAATTGAACTACAGATCTGTTAACCTTAACTTCACAAACATCATTTGTTGAGCGTTGTGTTTCATTATTAGACCTGGTCTCTAACTGTACTGAGCTGCTAAACTCTTTTGCTCGGAGGCCTACTTTAATTATATCATCAATAATCTCTTCAAAGTAAATTATGTTATTTTCTATTTCATCCTCTTCTATAAGAGCCTCAATTTTAACATTTACCTCACTTAGAGCAACCTTTTTAGTTTCTAATATGGAAAGCTGCGCAGTCACTAAGCGTAAATCCTCTTGCTCTATGGCAGAATCTATAGTGGCAATGACCTTTGTAATTAGACCTTTGTAGGCGCTTCTCCTTTTTATAAATTTGTTCAATTCAGATGCACTCATCTTCAATGCAAACAACAATTGGGCTCAATGCCAAATGAGCTGAATTGGCAGAAATACTTAATCAAACTGATCAAACGCAAATTTTACTTTCAAATAAACTGAATTGCTGGGTGGGGTACTAACCAAACACCAGTATGGAATACCAAATTTTCCACCCCAGGACCTTAATTCAATAACCCAAAATTAACCAAACCGGTAAAATGTAGGCCAAAAACAACGACAGACGACTGGCCAAGTTTCGCAATTGGGCAACCAAACTTTCTACCCTGGGACCTTAATTCAATAATAACCCAAAATTAACCAAACCGGTAAAATGTAGGCCAAAACAACGACAGACGACTGGCCAAGTTTCGCAATTGGGCGACCAAACTTTCTACCCTGGGACCTTAATTCAATAATAACCCAAAATTAACCAAACCGGTAAAATGTAGGCCAAAAACAACGACAGACGACTGGCCAAGTTTCGCAATTGGGCGACCAAACTTTCTACCCTGGGACCTTAACTCAATAATACTCAACCCGTCTAGGCCTAACTTGGGCTACAATTTGCACAATCAGAACTTTGCCGAAAAATAGTCACTGACTCAGTCTTCGGGTAGAATCCGGTTCTGAAGGACCATGTTATTTTATTTATTTGTTGGGTTCAAAATCCCAGCTGAGCCGTGAACAGCCAAATTCTAAAGGGCCAGTTCTACCTACAGCCCAAGTTAAGCTAAAATTAAAACTTACGGATTTGAGATCCTATTAGGTCCTACTCAGGGTTGCTGACTCGATGCGGGCCTACCTTAGACCTTAGTTACATGAATTTAATATAAAACCAAAAGGGGTACTATTTATGGTCTTCTTTCTCAACCTTGCAACAACAACGCAACCTGGACTATTGCACGATGCAACAACCTTGTATCTAAACAACCAAACTCAATTGCAAGAGAGCTCTCTATCAGACCACACCCTGTACGTACGACATCCCACAAACGAGTAGAAAGGACGCGCAGCGCCCCAAAATGATGCCACCAGAGTGGCCAAACAATGATGCCACCAGAGTGGCCAAACAATGATGCCACAAGAGCCCAAAAATGCTAGCTCTAAATTAAGTGAATTTTTCACTAACCTTACAATTATGAGATGGATATATATACACCTTAACTTAATATATACCAGCAATGCTGCATCAATCAGCTTAGTCATCATATCGCCTTGGGACAACAATGGTTCTTCCTCTTCTAGATTTTCTAACACATAGCGAGGCCAAGGCAGTGGAAAATCGGCATCGAGGCCGGCCTCGAGGACTCCAACACTGATTATTACTAGTGAGACAATGATCAATCCATCTGGTGGTACCACTCATATCACTGACGTATGTAAAATTACCACTGGTTACCCCTGATACATCTACACCACTTATTCATAAATTGGCCGACTCGCACATGTTACCCAATTCTACAAAGAATTCTGAGTTCACATGTGCGTTAAAGTCCCCCATTATTATACAGTGAGAATATTTGAGGTTATCTGATAATGACTTAATTTTGTACAGCAAATCAATGTATTCATCTAGATTACTGCCATTGTTGTATAGTAAATAACAGTTTACAATTAATATGCAATCATTTTCACTTGTAATTTAATACCTAACAACCTTATATTATCGCTTGTTAAAAATTTTGTATGTTTTGACAAATTTTTCCTTATTAAGAAAGCAACACCACCAAAAGGTCTACCGTACATTAATTCATCTGACAAGTCTACTGCTGATGACGCATGGTACATGAAGTCATCATGGATGGTAGAGAGGAATTTTAGCTCTTGCTTTGGTGGCCAGTGCTCCTGCAGGAGTATCAAATCTGCACTGTCGCAGATTTTATGAACATCTACAGTTGAATTCCTCACTGACCTTACATTATATGAGACTATTTTCAACAAGTTATCCGCAATGACTGATTAATTAAGAAATTATAAATTAAATACGTAATTTTCTAAAAATAAATTTTGTACGTTGAGATTACTTAATAAAATTTGCCTGATTCACCCTCATTTTAAAAATGTATATACCTATTTGGCTCGGCTCCTCAGTGGGGGTTTGAAGAGCAGATATTTTTACAAGAGTAATTCCGGCCTGACTATACTATAAATATCGACTATGCTTCAAGTTTGATCTGTGGATGAAAAGAACGCGGAAACCTGAGTTTCTGACGTCATATGTAAACAAAACTCCGTTTGGCCTATTTCGTTGTTCCTGAGCTGAAGATTTAGCCGTTAGTTTAGACACTCAGTGTAGGGCACATGACCGTAACTTCAGGCTTTTATCATAAATCCATTCCACAATAAAGTTGAATTAGGCTTAGACTGTGGCCTAGGTTTCAACTCATCACAGCAACGCTAACATAGACCAATATAGGCCAAAAATTGCAGTGATTGAAGGCCTATGGGTAGATCAAGGTGGGTTTAGGGGGCACATGGGCAGACCTTAGTTTTAGGGGCTCCCACCTATTGCATATTTTTTTTGTGCTTTGTTTGGTATTATGTATTTTATCCCACTCAGTCATTTTACACACCAAAATACATTTTTCTAGTAGTATTTGATGTGATTTGTTCAAATATGACCTCCATTTCCGTCGGAAATGAGATGCAACAAAGTTATAGTACTTTGAAGTTTGGCTCATTTTCAAGGGAAATAGAAGTCAAAATCTAAGCAAAACATCAAATATTACTAGAAAAATGTATTTTGGTATTAATTAACTTAACCTAACCTAACCTAACCGTGGCTAAACGAGCCTAACCGTGGCTAAACGAGCCTAACCGTGGCTAAACGAGCCTAACCGTGGCTAAACGATCCTAACCGTGGCTAAACGATCCTAACTGTGGCTAAACGATCCTAACCGTGGCTAAACGATCCTAACCCTGGCTAAACGAGCCTAGAGTATTACCTTATTATGGATTAGGTGGTGGATACAGACGAGAGCTCGTTTAGCCAGGGTTAGGCTCGTTTAGCCACGGTTAGGTTAGGTTAGGTTAGGTTAGGTTAATTAATACCAAAATACATTTTCCTAGTAATATTTGATGTGTTTTGCTTAGATTTTGACTTCCATTTCCCTTGAAAATGAGCCAAACTTCAAAGTACTATAACTTTGTTGCATCTCATTTCCGACGGAAATGGAGGTCATATTTGAACAAATCACGGTAATTATTCGTTTTAGTGCTTTTCCTCCTTTCTGAACCAAAACACATTTTCCTGGTGTTTTGTGGTGTGATTTGTTCAAATCTGAACTTCGTTTCTTTGGGAAATGAGCCATTTTTGAGAAATTTTAAAATTGAAAATTTCTCAAAAATGGCTCATTTCCCAAAGAAACGAAGTTCAGATTTGAGCAAATCACACCAAAAAACACCAGAAAAATGTGTTTTGGTTCAGACCTAACCTAACCTAACCTAAACAGACCTAACCTAACCTGATTGGGTTTTGTTGCCAGACCGTAATATCCAGCTCTTCACGTCTTTCCAACAACACTCAATATTTTGAATGTGAATGGTGTCTTCCACGAACTGCTGTGAATGGTTGACTGTCCGGTGAATGTAGCCTAGATTTCCAAGTTGAGAATATGCACGCCACTCGTCGGAATAGATTGTAGTCCCAGGCCTAATATGTTGCTGGATCAGGCGAACAAGAGTTGTTGCGTCTCTCTGAGGAACCGCAAACAACAGTAGTTTTTTGGAACTGCGTTCCAAGGTACCAAAAACCCAGGCAATCGCAACCTCAACAAACCATAATGAAAACCAGACTAAAGCATTCTTGAATGAGTATGTATTATGAGAGATTCAAAATGTACGTCTCTGATTGGTCGGATAAGGTCACGTGAAACCAAAACGAGATGTAATTGGTTGTTTTGACCTATGTTTCCTAATTTTGCCACGAGATGTCTCCCCATAAAACTGGAGAGGGCGACGTTCGTTAAAATTTTAACAGCGTTAAGAGCTAAATACTCGGTCAATGGCCTATAATGGCTGCTTTTTACGTCTAAATTTTTTTTTTTTTCATAAAAAATAATTATTACATTTCCTTGATTTTTATCAGTTTCCCTGAGGTTTCAAGGTGTCCTGAATACGAATGTATATGTTAAATTGTCATAGAATGTCTCCTTATATCAAAAACGAACAAAGCATTAAAACGAATATTAACCCAAATCACATCAAATACTACTAGAAAAATGTATTTTGGTATGTAAAATGACTGAGTGGGATAAAATACATAATTACCCTTTGTTTGAATATGACCTTCGTTTCAGTCGCAAATGAAAAACTCTCACATTCTGCAGCCAATCAGCGCATTTGTTTCTTGATGATTAGCTGGATGTACATCAGTTGTTGTGTTGTTTGTAATGGCGTGTGACGCTGCAATCTCGTTCGTTCAAGCAGTTCAGAAGTTAGGTTGGGTTAGGGGCGATATCCCATTTTGGTGTCCCAAATACAAGCAATTGGTGAATGGGTATATTTAGATGCTTCTTGACATGTACGATAGTGCAGTATCCTGTGTGATAAACTTGTCTACATGTATTAAAAATAAATGCTCATATTTTTGGTAAAAGTTACTTAAAATTAATTGAAACGTACATGAAAATTATTGATGGCCTGGTTAGGTCAACTGTATGCCCTTGTTGATTGGTTAAGTTGTGATATTTTTGTTAGTTTAAACAAAAATAAGCCTATCATGTCTTAACCCATCACGGATTATTCAAACGATGCATAAATGTTCCTGGAATTGCATACCTTTCTAGTTTTTTTTTTTGCAATGATCGGATTGTTCTTGCTAGATATATATTATTATGCATCATTTTAATAAGAAAGAAATGTACTTCAATATTATGTTTATTAAATTCTCCTAAAATAATTATGTAAGACTAAAGTAATGGTCTGACGTTGGAAGAAAAAAAAAGTAGAGAAATTTAGTCTTGGAGGCCTCTTAGCCAGACAAGTTTCCCATCAAAATTAGTTTTCTTTACTCATTTAGCTCCAAATTTTATGGGTAACTTGCATATCTGAAAAGAAAATGAGTTTCACCGTCTCAATAAATATAAAGTAATTGTTTTTTGAAAGCGCTATCGCTATTGGCCTATCCTAAAGTATTGATACCTACACCCCGATATACTTGAATCATTACACACGATGTCAGTATCACTTTCATTTCAAGACATTATTGTATAGAAATAAGGTAACACAAGTACTACAAAAAATAAATAAAAAGTACCTACAAACAAATCTGTAGTGAAACAAAAAAAAAAAAGGCAAAACAGACCGCGTGACCCTGAACCAATTAGCGGTCATTTTTATTATACTCTATGGATTTCACGACCCTAAACCAATTGGGAGTCAGTTTTCTTAGATTCTACTCATTTCAGCTGATTAATTCTTACTTACAATTGGTCAGAAATGGTAGAAGACACGCCTACATATTCAAAATTAACCAATTATGGCATAATTTGTGAATTACGTGTTAATGACGTTACGCGTCTCTTACAGCGATGCGAAGATCTATGGAACGAACGAAGCGTCGTTTTCTGCGATGCGAAGATTTGATGGGTTAACCAATCATCAATGGCATACAGTTGACCTAACCAGGCATTCAAGCTATGTTTGGTAATTTTTTACTATCACTCCGGTCTCTTCAATTCCCATAATTTATAGATCAATGGATTCGTTATTACACCAGGAATGCAATTTGGATAGTCTCAAGTGAGGGAACTGGCCCAAAACTAAGGACATGAAGTTTGTTTTGGGGTGTAAGTGTGAAAAAATACCCTAAAATGCGGGTAATTCCTTCAGTAGAGACTATCTAGGGCGCATTCGTGATGTAAAAACGAATCCATTGATATATAAATTATGGAAATTGTAGAAACAGCCAACATGAGTGACCTAAAAAGTATATATATACATTTATATATATGTAGTAAAACGAACACTGTATATATTCACTATATATATTATATATACCGTAAAACTATATTAACCTAACCTACCTAATATATGCATGTTCCCCTTCTACGTTTCTTATGACGCACTGACCTATGGCAATGAAATGCTTTTCTGTTTTTATCGAACACACACTTATCACAAACAATACCTTCCTTGTTTTTCTTAGGGCAAATAAATTCTTTTAGCAATACACTGTGTTCTGCATAAAAATTAAATGCAGCCTCTTCATCATCAAAAGATTTGCATGAAGTTAAACACACTGAATAATTACAACCAACGCCATCGTGACACTAAAATCTTATGAGTTCAGGTCAAACCTCCTAATTTTGTTGGCGGTACCTTCCTAACCTTCGTGGGATCAGCCATTTTATCACTCCCAAAAACATGATCCGCGATTTTATCGCTCAAAAAAATAATTTCTTAACATTAATTTTATAGCTTTAATCGGCATTTGCCTTCATATTGTACTTAATAAAAGTTGTTTAAAAAAAATGTAAAGATTCTTATGGTAAACTTTATTTTCAGTTTCCAGAGGCTGGACTGATAGTAAAAATTTACCCTCTTCTTGACATGTATGATAGTGCAGTATCCTGTGTGATAAACTTGTCTACATGTATTAAAAATAAATGCTCATATTTTTGGTAAAAGTTGCTGGTAATTTTTTACTATCACTCCGGTCTCTTCAATTCTTATAATTTCTAGATCAATGGATTCGTTATTACACCAAGAATGCGATTTGGATAGTCTCAAGTGAGGGAACTGGCCCAAAACTAAGTTAGGACATGAAGTTTGTTTTGGGGTATGTGTGAAAAAATATCCTAAAATGCGGGTAATTCCTTCAGTAGAGACTACCTAGGGTGCATTCACGATGTAAAAACAAATCCATTGATATAAATTATGGAAATTGTAGAAACAGCCAACTTGAGTGACCTAAAAGGTATATATATACATTTATATATATGTAGTAAAACGAACACTGTATATATTCACTGTATATATTAATCTATTTAAGCTCCTGTTTCTCCAATTTTCATAAATTATACATTAGTAGCTTCGTTTCTTCATTAGGAATGTGATTTAGACAGTCTTTAGTAAGGGAAATGCTTCAAAACCTAACCTAACCTAGCATTTTGAAGCGCAGCTTGCCTTGCTATAATGCCAACTATTTTGAGAGAACTATTCAGGCCCTCAGAAAAGGTTGCATGCCCTCATTGCAGCAGCCCAGCTCTATCCACCATACTAATTGTGGAAATATACGTACAGCTTTCATTGGGTAAGGTTAGGTTAGGTTGTCACAAAACAGTTGGCATTATAGCAAGGCGAGCTGTGCTTCAAAATGCTAGGTTAGGTTAGGTTTTGAAGCATTTCCCTTACTAGATACTGTCTAAATCGCATTCCTAATGAAGAAACGAAGCTACCGATATATAATTTATGAAAATTGGAGAGACAGGAGCTTAAGTAGATTATTACCTAATTTGAGATGTCACACTAGGATATTGGTGGGTTAGGTTAGTTTTAGTATGCTTATTACTTTTTTTGGTAATTGTATACAACATCCCCCTCACCTCAATTTTATGAAATTGACTTCACAATTGATGTAAAACCTTTATTTATAGCATGTAATTACTTTATTTATTTTCGGAAACCAACCTAACCTAACCTAACCTAGAAAAATGTATTTTTGACTAAAAAAGTGCATAACTTAACATGTTATTACATTGTCATTTGCATAATTTAGGTCTTGGGGGTACGGGGGCAGAGCCCCCATAAAGATCACGCATCACAGTGAACCCTATACTGATCAATTTGTGATGCGTGATCTTTACGGGGTGGAGCCCCCGTACCCAGAGACCTAAATTATATAAATGATGATGTAATAATATGTTAAGTTATGCACTTAAATTTAGTCTTCATCTAGGGCACATGACAAATCAAGTTCTCAAAGTCAAAACCACATGAACAGTACTCATAATTCTATCACAAACATGACCAAACTGAGGTATTACCCAAACTGAATCCAATTAGAAAAAAAAAAATAGCCAGAACAGAAAAATGTCACATCAAATGGATATCGTTAATTAAATAATATCCCATAAATATGATCATCCGAAATTTTTTTTACTTAAAGGAAAGGTTTTATTTATTATTTTCTACGCATTGCAATAATTTTTATTAGAAACTGAGGTGAGGGGGGATATTGTATACAATCACCCTTTTTTTTTGTGTATGTTTGACAGTTTTAGAGGCCCCCATCTATTGCATTAATAAAAACCAAATAAAATGTAAAATTTATTTTGGTTACAGCACATATTGATTTGCAATTTTTTTGTTGAGCAACTTTTAAATATAGTTACTTTTTTTCCTATTCAGATTCAGTGCGCAGGGCCCTAGGCTATCTTAATCTGGCAATGATCTTTATAATAATTGCTACTGCTTCATTTAACCTATTTGCTGCGCAACCCATAATGTCACAGGCTCTTGCTTCTGACCTTTTCTGTGCAGCCCCATGTATACATGAGTTTAAACTTTAAACTGAGATACCCCTTTGTGTAGCCCATGTTTTTGGCTCAACTTGTAACTGGGTACTCACGCAGTTAATGAGTTAAGGTTGTAAATAGGTAAATTTAATCTAGTACAGCCTTTTAACCCCTTAGCTGTGTGAGGCTCCGAACAAAAATGAACGCACAGTGCGGAGTCGGGGTTTACTGAAATTTTGTTTGTTGTGTTGCTTATATAGTTTTTTCGATGATGTATCAACATTTATTATTGTTCAACTTGATTTAGACTATATATATGAGGAAAATATATTTGTTAAATACAGAAAATTTTTAAATGAAAAGTTATTTACTTACTATTTTTAGGCGAAGTTGACTTTTGTGTGGTAATCTTCAAAGCATTTTGTAGGGCAAATGAATACTTTGCATTGTTTGCATAAAAACTGTACTACTTTTCTTTGTTTTCTTTTCGCACATACAACGCATTGCCTTCTTTGGTGTCCTGATGCAATAATAGAAGACTCTTCCAAAAAATGACGGCCAGTCAGACGAGCTGGAGTTGGATCATTTGTAGGCCCGCTACTAGAATGGGAACTGTCAGTGCTGTGTCTATATTTTTCAAATAAAGCTGTAATCAGTCTCTCTTTGAACTGCAGAAAAGTAAGACTACTGCCTAGTTTTTTATGAATTACGTGTGCATTCAGTATACTTATATCCAAGAAATGTAAATAAATCTTCTTATAATACCTCTTCAGATGAGATCTTGCACAGTTTGTAGCCGAGAGAAACTGATCCATCAAATCAACTCCTGCCATATTATGTTTATAGTCTATGCAAACTTTTGGCTTTTGCTTTTCTATACCACCTCTTGCTGTTATGGTTTCCATTTTCGCATCATGAATAGTACTCATGACAAAAATATCTTTTCGATCTTTCCACCTTATGACCATCAATTTATTTTTGTATCGAACAGCTGTTTCACCTTTCTTCAACTTTGCTGATGTCACTTCCTTTGGCAGTCCTTTTCTGTTTTTTTGCACAGTTCCAATGACGTGTTTTGTGTGACACAAGATAATCAAACAGAAATATACTCAAATAGTAATTATCTAGGCCTAGGAAGTACCCTTTATCCAACATATTTTCCATAAGTGAGATGACTATGTTGGTTGAATGGGACTGTTTTGTTTCATCTACATCACCAACATTTATAGGAATCTGTGTTCCTTTACCTGTATATATAATAAAGTTATATATATAGCCTGTTTTGGCTTCACAGAGCATGAAACATTCCACTCCAAATCTTGCACGTTTGAGGGGAATATACATTTTCCAGCTCAACCTTCCCTTCCATAGTAATAAGCTTTCATCAATTGAAATGTCACGAGAAGGGACATAAGCTTTTTGAAAGCTTTGTTTATATAAGTCTAATACCTCATCAATTTTGTACAGTTTATTGCTTGAATTGGTACTGTCTGAGAAATGCAAAAACCTCATCACCAACAAAAATCTATCCCTTTTCACAATACTATAAAATATGGGCGTATCTAGTAGAGGTTTTCTAGAAAAATATGATTGTAAAGTTGGTTTTCGTACAGTTCCCATCAAAAGCAATATGCCCTCTCTTTTCTGAAATACACTTTTCAGCATATTTATTTGTCTCATCACAAATAAGTTTTATTATTTCATCAGTAACTATACATTCATAAATTCCTAATACATCATTTGCTTCTATATTATTACTAATTTTAGGGCCACTATCACCCGTAAATGGGAAAGGATTGCGCACATTACCATTTGGACGCCATGAATCTGCACTTGAATTGGCTATATCCTCAGATTCACTCTGATCAGAATTAGATTCAGTATCGGAATTGAAATCATCGTCACTATCTGTATCAGAAAGACGCAAACTATAATCATCATCATCATCTTGTAATAACAATCGCAAATCACTATCACTTCAAATGAGGTTTACATTTTGCCATTGTCACAAATAAGGGAGGCAAAAAAAAACACTTCACACGCACGCAATTTCTGTCAATAACTGAAATACAACAGTTCTAATTTATGTACTGATATTTTTCAGGGCTGTGGAGTCGGAGTCGGAAGCAATTTTGGTGGTGCTGGAGTCGGAGTCGGTAAAAATGTACCGACTCCGACCTCAATATAAATTTTAATAAAATATGTTTTTGTGTGTGATATCACTGGCAGCTATGGTGGTTAAACCACTTAAATAATAAACACAATGTTTTCCATTTCAGACACTAATGCCATTAATTCATTTTTTCTTTTCAGATAATATTTTTTATTTTTAATGCTTATTTAATTTCGAGTTCTTTCTAAATTTCATAAGTTTTTAACTTTCAAGTCTAAAACCCCTTTCACAATGGCAAAGACACTTCCAACAAAGTCTGCAGTTTTTTAATATTTTACAATAACCACAGATGGGAAACATTTCGTGTGTCAGTGTATGATAGAAGATGATGATGATGAAAAATTATGTGAAGCAAAAATCAGTGGTTTTACTGGCTCTGATAAAAATGCACCAACCAGAGCATCAAATTTGAAAAGACATTGCAGTGTTTCCATCCCAAAATTTTAGAAGTTGTCATTGAGAAAGATAGTAATAAAAACCTTCCAACTACTTCAAAGTTAACAAAAGATAAGAAATCTACTGAACGACAAGCACCACTTACAAGATTCTTTACTACAGACAAAGTTACCGTAACAATGACCACAGATGATGATGCTTCACGTGGTGGTGATGAAATGCCTCTTGTGTAATTATCATCATAGCAGATTTAGAATTAATATACCTTCGGAGTCGGAGTCGGATAGACAAAAAATTGAGGAGTCAGAGTCGGTTTTTTATGTGCCGACTCCACAGCCCTGATATTTTTTAACCAATCAGAGTGTGACTGATGTCATGAGTTAAAACAAAATCAACGAATCATAGATGAGCACACACATTTGTGCTTTCCGCAGGCTGTTATTCACGATAAATTCATGCCACACATATATGTGTGTTCCACAATACCTCATTGATGACCGAGTGCACAAATATGTGCGCTCCGCAGTTAAGGGGTTAACATCAATAAAATATAGGTAAATATTTACATTAGGGTTTCCACCCAATTTTGATGCCAAAATACATTTTTGTAGTAGTGTATGATGTGCTTTTTGTTCAAATCTGGCCTTCATTTTATGCGAAAATGAACCAATCAAAAGTTATGAGACTTCAAAGTTTTAACATATTTTGGTTCATTTCCTCATAAAATGAAGGCGAGATTTTAACATTGCACATCAAATACTACTAGAAAAATGCTTTCCAGTGCCCAAATTGCTAGAGAACCTAACTCGCTCACCCTAACTCGCTCACCCTAACTCGCTCACCCTAACTCGCTCACCCTAACTCGCTCACCCTAACTCGCTCACCCTAACTCGCTCCCCTAACTCGCTCCCCCTAACTCGCTCCCCCTAACTCGCTCCCCCTAACTCGCTCCCCCTAACTCGCTCCCCCTAACTCGCTCCCCCTAACTCGCTCCCCCTAACTCGCTCCCCCTAACTCGCTCCCCCTAACTCGCTCCCCCTAACTCGCTCCCCCTAACTCGCTCCCCCTAACTCGCTCCCCCTAACTCGCTCCCCCTAACTCGCTCCCCCTAACTCGCTCCCCCTAACTCGCTCCCCCTAACTCGCTCCCCCTAACTCGCTCCCCCTAACTCGCTCCCCCTAACTCGCTCCCCCTAACTCGCTCCCCCTAACTCGCTCCCCCTAACTCGCTCCCCCTAACTCGCTCCCCCTAACTCGCTCCCCCTAACTCGCTCCCCCTAACTCGCTCCCCCTAACTCGCTCCCCCTAACTCGCTCCCCCTAACTCGCTCCCCCTAACTCGCTCCCCCTAACTCGCTCCCCCTAACTCTCCCCCTAACTCGCTCCCCCTAACTCGCTCCCCCTAATCGCTCCCCCTAACTCGCTCCCCCTAACTCGCTCCCCCTAACTCGCTCCCCCTAACTCGCTCCCCCTAACTCGCTCCCCCTAACTCGCTCCCCTAACTCGCTCCCCCTAACTCGCTCCCCCTAACTCGCTCCCCCTAACTCGCTCCCCCTAACTCGCTCCCCTAACTCGCTCCCCTAACTCGCGCCCCCTAACTCGCTCCCCCTAACTCGCTCCCCCTAACTCGCCCCTAACTCGCTCCCCCTAACTCGCTCCCCCTAACTCGCTCCCCCTAACTCGCTCCCCCTAACTCGCTCCCCCTAACTCGCTCCCCCTAACTCGCTCCCCCTAACTCGCTCCCCCTAACTCGCTCCCCCTAACTCGCTCCCCCTAACTCGCTCCCCCTAACTCGCTCCCCCTAACTCGCTCCCCTAACTCGCTCCCCCTAACTCGCTCCCCCTAACTCGCTCCCCCTAACTCGCTCCCCCTAACTCGCTCCCCCTAACTCGCTCCCCCTAACTCGCTCCCCTAACTCGCTCCCCCTAACTCGCTCCCCCTAACTCGCTCCCCCTAACTCGCTCCCCCTAACTCGCTCCCCCTAACTCGCTCCCCCTAACTCGCTCCCCCTAACTCGCCCCTAACTCGCTCCCCCTAACTCGCTCCCCCTAACTCGCTCCCCCTAACTCGCTCCCCTAACTCGCCCCCTAACTCGTCCCCCCTAACTCGCTCCCCCTAACTCGCTCCCCCTAACTCGCTCCCCCTAACTCGCTCCCCCTAACTCGCTCCCCCTAACTCGCTCCCCCTAACTCGCTCCCCCTAACTCGCTCCCCCTAACTCGCTCCCCCTAACTCGCTCCCCTAACTCGCTCCCCCTAACTCGCTCCCCCTAACTCGCTCCCCCTAACTCGCTCCCCCTACTCGCTCCCCCTAACTCGCTCCCCCTAACTCGCTCCCCCTAACTCGCTCCCCTAACTCGCTCCCCCTAACTCGCTCCCCCTAACTCGCTCCCCCTAACTCGCTCCCCCTAACTCGCTCCCCCTAACTCGCTCCCCCTACATTTAAAAGATGACTGTAACACCATGTTTGACAAAAATCTCTACAGCAAATTATCGGTGCTCCTTTAGTATGCAGTCTACAGACAAATTCACACTTTAGTATGTGGTCTACACTAATTTGTTTTTTAAATGTAGTTAAAGAAGGTTGAAATGACAATCTTACTTGAAAAAATTTTATTGAAAAGTTAAAAACACAAAAAGTTTAAATGTAAGTATACCTTCTTAGCTTATTTACTAATTGCTTGTTTACATTCCAATGTCAGTCACCCTTGATGATTGGTTAGGTTTAGTCATGATATTTTCGTTAGTTTTAATGAAAATATCTTGACTAAACCTAACCAGTCGTAGGTAGACCGCATACTATAGTAGCACTAGCAATTGAATTGTTTACAACTTTACTGCTTCAAATTTCTCAAGCTACTGATATTAAAAAATCATTTTGAATTTCAAGGTCAAATAGGGTCTAAGTCATGTGAGTGAGTCATTTAGCGAAAAAAAAGAGCGGCAGAATGCGTGAGCAGGCACAAATTTAACGAAAAAAACCTGTAGACTGCACTTTGAAAAAAGTAGAGCGCAGCAGAATTTGTAGACTGCATACTTAAAGGAGCACCGAATTATCAATATTGTTAAGATCTATCATCACATCTTTGAAATACATTTCACACCCTTCACACGCCATATTGGAAAACCAACTAATGAAGAAAATGGAAAATACTGTAGCTGCATACCTCATTTTTTGTAGCCAAATGTGATTTTTCCACCAAAGTAGATACACTTATGATGATGTCATTTAAAAAATTATGACCAAAATGGAATTAAGAAAATAATTTCTTTAAAAGCCTATAACATTATAAATACACAATTGCGCAAATAATAACATATACCATTAGACTCCTAAAGTTATGCTGAAACGTTTGATAACAGCCAGTATTGTCAACTTGGTGGAGACCTTAATATAAATAATTTCCAAAATATATTTTATTTTGTAGGCTATAGCTCAGAGATGGGCAGTATTTAAAAACATATGTATTTAACCTGTTAACAGACACCTTTAGCGTGGCTTTGCTATCCCGCTCTGGTCACCTTTTTTTGCGGTAAAAAGCGTGCGCGCAATGCTTTCCGTTTTTTGACTCATAACTTTGGTTTATGTGGCTAAATTGTAATGAAAATTTATTTGTAAGTAAATTATAACTAAATAAACATATTTACGAAAAAAAAAATATATATATATATTTACGCACCTTAAAGTTAGTTGTATTTACAGCATATTGACAGCAGTGATGAAAAAGATGCTTATGGCTTTGTGTGCCATAGCTTGAAGCAGGGGGTAATACACAAACCAACCCCGCAAAGTGCACACCAGATTGTTGTATCCTTTCTTATACATTCGATTTTCACTTTTTGAATCTACGCCTTGCAAAATAAGCAGTCCAATAAACACTTTTATTTCCGCACGACACGTGTCATGCCATTTTCGCATGTGAGCATTTGGAGGCAAAACTGGATTATTTTCTAAATATTGTTTTGCGTACCTATTAGTTTCGTGCACTATCACATCACAAATCTCATCGTCAAAAAACTTTTCAAAAAACTGTAATGGATCATTGTTATCAAGAAGCACAAATTTTACTCCCGGGACTTCTTTGAAATCAAAAGGCAGACGTTGTGCCCCATGTTGAACCCAATCATTTGATAAGGGTGGGACTTGTTGCTCATCATCACTTTCGCTTTCAAAGCTCAAGTCACTAGAAGAGACTTCAGAAGACGTAAAAATATCTGTCACTGATCCATCACTATTATCACTCACTATCATTATTTTGAGCATTGAATCTTTCAGCAATTTGCTCCTTATCTATCTTTGAACGCTTGCACTCACTCATGGTCACTTGGGGCATTCACGCACACTAATTGGACTCACTTTATCATTGTCTTATATCGCGCAAATTATCGGGCAACGCAGGAAAGCACAAGGAAGAGTTGCCAACTAGTCATTTTTCGCATAAAAATATGAAAGAGCATACATAAACGTCGCAAAACATTTATTTGCAGCAACTATATCAGCAAGCGTACATTTACGTCACGGGCCTCAAAGGACGGAATTCGTTCACCGTACATTTACGTTAGTGTCTGTTAACAGGTTAAATACGTTTGTCTTGTAATACTTGTATTTATAAATACGTACTTTTTTTGGTGTGTATTTAAATACTTTGAAAGAGTATTTGTTATTTGAAAATACATTTCGCAAATACATTTCTTAGTCTCAACTGTCAGATAACAATCTTTGTTAAAAGAGCGAAAGCTGGTATCAAATCAGATGGGTTAGGTTTTCAGCTCTTACAGTTGCAAGAACAGTACTCTTCATTATGTTCTCTTTTAGAAAAAATGGAGAGCACAGATTTTACTATCAAAGAAGCATATGAAGCAGTCAATACTAGTGATGCACCGATGGCAAATTTTAGCCGATGCTGATGCCGATGACTAGTAAATTGGCCGGTGTTGATGCCGATTATTTAATAAACAAAAACTTACATTTTTTTTGAAGATTTCTTGTTATGTTGGTATCAAATTATTAATTTTTTATATATCCTTCTCTAGCCAGCTTACCATCTGCAGTACCTAGTGTATAGTAGATTAATAAATGTTGTTATAATGGAGTAATAACATCATAATAGCTGTAACCTGATTTTGAGTCTTAATTTTTTGTTTTAACTGGAATTTTGTTTCAAAACTTTGAATAAAAAATAGAGGAACAGGGAACACCTAATAGGCCTACTGAAGTTCTGATTAATTAAGTTATTTGCCCATTTTACTCAAAGAAAATTGTTTGGTAAATTTATAGTATTACATCCTTCTCCCTTTGGAGGTGAAATTTGTTTTTCCTATGGTTTTTGATGTTTTTGAACGAATCTGACCTTCAAAACCGTCGGAAATGACTCGTTTTTGAGATACCCCCCCCCCCCCCCCCAGCAGCAAACAAAAACGAGTCATTTCCGATGGTTTTGAAGGTCAGATTCATTCAAAACACATCAAAAACCATAGGAAAAACATAAATTTCACCTTCAAAATTGACCTAACCTATCCTAACCTAACCTATCCTAACCTAAAAGAAAAATAGGAATTACCTTATTCACGTGCAGGGGCAGGCTGAGGCTCTTCCTGGAGTAGATTTCGCTTGTCTTTAACTGAAGAAATGAATAAATACCTTGCCAGGTATTGGTATAGATATTTTGACTGAATACCTGGCCTCTTAACCCATTCCTTTAAATCCCGCCAAAATCTTTTGATATTCTCGTTATTCACAAAATTTTTAGAATGAATAATAACAAAATGCTTGTAACCTAAATCACTTATACCGTAGTCTTGTAGGTAGCCCAGGAATCACTATAAATCACAGAGCCAGGCCTGATGTACTTCTGAATGAGTGTTCCATTCCAGTAGCAAAGTAAAAGTAATTCAAATTCAAAATGGATGGAGCGCAGTGATTGGGCAGACATGTAACAGTCACACAAACGAACGTATGAACACACAAACGAACGTATGAACACACAAACGAACGTATGAACACACAAACGAACGTATGAACACACAAACGAACGTATGAACACACAAACGAACGTATGAACACACAAACGAACGTATGAACACACAAACGAACGTATGAACACACAAACGAACGTATGAACACACAAACGAACGTATGAACACACAAACGAACGTATGAACACACAAACGAACGTATGAACACACAAACGAACGTATGAACACACAAACGAACGTATGAACACACAAACGAACGTATGAACACACAAACGAATGTACGAACATACACTAGATACACACCAAAAAAATGTTTATATCTCTAAAACGAAGCATTTGCGATGGAAACCTATAGAAGGAAAGTGTCTTAGAATTAAAAAATCTACTTAATGAACATATAATAATTGCTCGACGTTAGACGGGTGTAATACTATAATAATACCAATTGTTTTTACATAAAACCTTCATTACAACTAATTTATGACAATCTTTTTTTCGTTTTCTAATTTTTCACCTTTTCATAGAGAAAGGTGAAAATAATAATTTTATGTATGGTGCAATAATACAGTAGGTACCCCCCTAGCTATCTTTCAACAAAGGTCATGAATATATACACAAATCTAACAGGTGTGTTTATTTTTAACTTTTTTATTTTTTTTATAATTTGGCCTCCTCATCACCCCTTATAGCCATCCGATCCTCCCACATTAAATTAGTTATTTTTAAAAATCAAACAAAAGAGAATATAATTCAGATCCATAACTAAACTTAGCAAGTCTTTACAGTTAATTAAATAAATTATGGCTTCAGAGAAGCATATGTATAAAATTCTAAAGTCATAACTCATAATGCTCAGTACACTAAATAAATCTTTGCAAAAAACACAAAAAGAAATGAAAAGCTCAATTAGTTTTTAAACATAAACTCGTATTTCCTTTTTATTTCCTTAAAATATTGTTCCTCATCTCAAGTCCTTTCAATATTTAAAATTTAGTAATGGTAAATTATGATGCAAAAACATCACCATTTCCCCAGTGGATGCACTTAGCTCGTTTCTTCTGGGAGAGTAAACCTGGGACACCACAGCTAAATAATCACTCACTCTCAATGGATGATGGAGGAGATGATAAGTATTTAGACACCAAATGAGACAATATTAAAATTTGACCCATGTTTCTTCCACCAAATCAAAGGACATTCTGTTGGTCCAATGAGATTGTGTTCTAAATACCTCTTTATTTCTGCTTTTATTTCAGTGATGTTGTTGTTTTCTTCAGAATCTTTAGATTCAACCTTTCTCTTGGATTTTGGTGTCTTCTTCTTAGCTTTTTTCTGAACAAAATCTGCGTAGCATGATGAAAAATCAAAACTGAAACCTTCAGTATCACTTAGGCCTGTCTCACTTTCAGATTGCCCCAAATTTGTGGGTGAAGTACCATTTGAAGAATCACCTGCTGTGTTTGAGTTTGATTGATGTATATATTACTTGTACATCCTCTGTTATCCAAGTAATCAGTGTGTCATTGATATGTCTTTCAAAATCTTCCTTTTCAAACAATTTAGTCATATATTTGGGATCAAGAAAAGTGGCTAGAATGGTATTTCTATCTTTTAAGTATTTATGAAATCTTTCCTTTGATGAAGTTTGTCAAACAGAAATAGTTGAACATAATCCTGTAAATTGTTGTGATTTTTCAGCTTTCTTGAAAAAGCTATCCATTATCTTTATGGTAGGAATGATGAAAGAAGCTAATGCTTCTCGTTTACTTAAAGCCTTTGTCAAATCATTGAAATTTTTTAGAATGTGAACCAATTTCTCCAGAAGTTGCTATTGGTTTTTTCCAAAGATTTCAGTTTAGGGTGATCACAGATATGGAATCAAAGCTCACTTTTGTTCCAAAATTCGCTCTAACATAAATGACTATTCCATCTTGTTGATATGTCCTGAATAAATTTGTGATTGGGGGCACCATATTGATCTTGATACTTTTTGTATGTGTCAAATGCAGATGAAGAATGGTTGAAATGACTAACAATAGCTTTGCACACTGAACATATGTTCAAAACATATTTTTTAACAAATATGGCATCATTTAAAACAAGTTGTAATGTGTGCAAAAAACAAGGTCATGCGTGATATCCAGTTTGATTTACTCCTGCCACCATGTTTGCAGCATTGTCCTGAGTAATTACATGAACTTTTGAAGATGGAATTTTAACGTCATCCATAGCATTTTGAATGCACTCGCTTATATTTGTTGCTGTATGGGACTCATCAAACAGAGTTACCTTTAAGATGGCTGTTCTTTGCTCAAAATCTGTTGTTAACCAATGACCAGTTAAACTTATGAATGATAAATTAGCCGTGGTTGCGGTCCACCCATCCGTTGTAAATAAAATGAATGATGCCTCATCTACTGCATCTTGTATCTTTTTCCTAACCTTATTATATATATTTTCAAACACAGTCTCTGTTATGTACTTTCTACTTGGAATATAGTAGTTGGGGCAGATATGACTCAAAAGTCTTTGAAACCCTATATCTTCAACTATAGAAAAGGGCTGGATATCAGTGGCAATCATTTCTATCAAATTATGAATTGCTGTTGCTTTATGGTCATTAATATCCCAAATTTTCTTCCTTTCAAAAGTTTCAAAAAGGGTTTGCTATGTAGCACTTGTACTGGGAAGTTTCTTTTTTAAGTGTTCTGCAGGTGGATTGGTATTTTTCCTTTTCTTTTCATCTTCCTTCTTTTTAAGTTGCTCTTCATAATTTGCAATGCCCTTATGTTTTGTTTTGATATGTTGTAACATATTTGTGGTTGTGAAAGTTTTCCTTGGTTTTCTCTTGATTCCTCTGGATAATTTTTGGCTACATTCACCACAAATAGCAAATGAGTCACCTTCATGACTGACAGTAAACTGCTTCCACACCCAACTCGTAATTTTTGTTGGAATTGAACTGGTGGAGCTTGCACCAGCCATTATCACTTTTAAGCATTTTAATTATAGTTACCTGACCAAATTTATATTATTAAATATTAATTATTATTATTTGCTTATTTTATTGTTAATAAAAAGTTATTGATTATTGCTACTCAGTTTTCAGTATTTAATATGCAAAAGAATTTAAATTGGAAGGGAATGGAATTTACAAAATTAAATAACTAATGATATATTTTCCAAGCAATGAAATATTTCTCTTCTCATATCTAGGTGCTCTGCAAAAACTGAAAATCAAAACAATGGTAATTAATAAAAAAATTTAGTAATCAGTATTTCATGATGCCTAGGCTATTGAACAACTATTTTATTCCTATCTAACACATTTTGGAAGCTAGCCTCTCTTACACATAAGCACATTAGGATATATCTAGCAGAGTATCTAATATCTATATTCCAAAGCAAAAATATTGTTCATAAATATAATGTGTAATATTATTGATAACTTTCATGAAAAATATTTGGTTGAAATTTGAAAAAAGTCCTATATCTTCATATAATCGGCCACATCATTGGCCAAATTTGGCCGATGCCGGTGCCGATGGAAAAAAGTTGGCCGATATTGCCGATGCCAATAAGTTGGCCGATATTGCTGATGCCAATTAATCAGTGCATCACTAGTCAATACCATATATTTTGGAGAAGATTATGTTAATATAAAAAATTATATAAAAAAGCATTTGCAAACAAATGATATCAAGGGTATAATTTTGATGACCAGGAATGCTATACCTCCATCATTATACGTTCTACTAAAAAACTATCAACCTACCTCAGCATCAGTCGAAAGAAGTTTTTTGGTTCTTTGAAAATTCCTAGCCAAAGACAGAAACTTCAAATCTGAAAATGTTAACCCCTTAACGGGCCTATCCAGAAATATATTGTGTTTTTTTCAGAACATCACGTTTTAACACGTGGAAAAAAATTTTTTTTGCCATCTGATTTTGGATGGAATCGGATATATTCGTGTATCGTATGGTATTTTTGTGCATGTACGTAAATATCCGGGACATCTTACGCCTGGCAGCGCCGTTTGCCGTACAAAACTGGACAACACCTACGTAGTTATTTAGTTCAGAAGAGGGAGTTCAAAGAGGGAAAGTTATGGCAATGACATGGAAAGACAAAGAGGATGTATGTTTGTTATCTACTTGTCATAATCCATCTCAACAAGTTGTCACAACTAGAGGAGGACCAAAGAAGGGACCGAAAGTAGTTTGCGACTACAACTTTACAATGGGAGGAGTTGATATAGTGGATCAACATTTGGCTGACTATCCTTTGCCCAGGAGACGTGGCAAGAAATATTATAAGAAGGTTTTCTTTCATCTAATGGATCTTGCTCTTTGGAACTCTTACCAATTGTATAAAGCAACTGCCAATGAACCAGCAGCCACTAAGAAACACCTAAAATACAGGATGGAAGTTGTAAATGACATCATTGAAAAGTACCATCCAGAAATTCCTGCCACAAGACCTGGAAGACCCTCAACTTCCCCTCACCCAATTCGCTTTGCACCGGGCCATTTCCCAATGGAAATACCTCCAACCGAAAAGAAGAGAAATCCTTCAAGACAGTGCTGTGTGTGTTCCAAGAAGCGTGATAGAAATGGGGAAAAAAATTCGCAAGGAGAGTCGATATATGTGTGAAGTATGCAAAGTCTCCCTATATATATCCATGCTTCAAATCTTACCATACAAAGTAACTAAAGTAAAGTAAATTTCCATTTTTTGCTGTCTTATATATTCATTTTTTCAATCTAAAGCAGTATATTATTGAAAATAATTTTTAAATATTAATTTTGGTAACTTTTTTCAATGCACGTGTTAACACGGCTCAGTCCAGAGGGGCAAATAAAGGTTCTTTTTTTTTTTGTCAAAAAATTTTAAAAAAGTAAAAAAACTTAGATTTTTATTATTCCTATATTACATACTCTTAATTAAAAAAAAATAAAAATATGCCCCAGAATGAAACGCTTAGTGAAAAAAAATTGATCCGTTAAGGGGTTAAAAACTATATTGCAGTGTTGTATAATGTAGATGTGGAATAATTATATTTAAAGATGTTAACTGACTGCATGTGGAGTGTTGTATAATATATTAGTTTTATGTATCAATATATAAATAGATTATACAATGTATCACTAAAATTACACAACTAATAGTTTGTAATCACGAAAATTGCTTTACAATAAGTCAAATTAGACAATTTAATAGTCATATTTATTAAGTCAATTTTGGTCTTTTGGAGGAAAATAAAGTTGATTTTGTTTTTAGGTCAATAAAAAATTGCCCTACTTATGAGTTATGCATATATGTTTATAAAGTCTAATATATGATAATATCAATAAACTATTGTTACCAAGAGATAGGTTTTAGAAAAAATTCTGGCATGATATAGTTGGATAAGTATTTAAAAATATATTTAAATACATTTTTGATATAATGTATTTAGTATTTAAATACATTTTTGACATAATGTATTAAGTATTTAAATACATTTTTGACATAATGTATTAAGTATTTAAATACATTTTTGACATAATGTATTAAGTATTTAAATACATTTTTGACAATGTATTTAGTATTTAAATACATTTTTGATGTATTGTATATAGTATTTAAATACATTTTTGACATAATGTATTAAGTATTTAGATACATTTTTGATATGTAATGTATTAAGTATTTAGATACATTTTTGATATGTAATGTATTAAGTATTTAGATACATTTTTGATATGTAATGTATTTGGTATTTAAATACATTTTTGATATGTAATGTATTTGGTATTTAAATACATTTTTGATATGTAATGTATTTGGTATTTAAATACATTTTTGATATGTAATGTATTTGGTATTTAAATACATTTTTGATATGTAATGTATTTGGTATTTAAATACATTTTTGATATGTAATGTTGGTATTTAAATACATTTTGATATGTAATGTATTTGGTATTTAAATACATTTTGATATGTAATGTATTTGGTATTTAAATACATTTTGATATGTAATGTATTTGGTATTTAAATACATTTTGATATGTAATGTATTTGGTATTTAAATACATTTTGATATGTAATGTATTTGGTATTTAAATACATTTTGATATGTAATGTATTTGGTATTTAAATACTTTTTTAAGGAAGTAATGTATTTAGTATTTAATTACATTTAAAGCATTTTGTGCCCATCTCTACTATAGCTATAGGCCTAAATAATACAATGAATTCTGAAATACCTTTGGTTTTGCAGATGATAAATTGTTTGTTTACAAAAAAGTAACAAGTTCTTGGTAATCTTGTAGTTTAACCAATAAATATTGCAAATTATTAAAATAAAAAAATGGGTAGCTATTAATAATTTATGTAATTATTATACATTAGTATTTATGACATTATGTAATATATGAATTATAATTTCTGTAATAATTGAATAAATATATTTAACTTGAACTTGCCCTGGAAAGAGGATAAATATCTTAATTTGATCAATTATTCCAGTTAGATTGTTCCAATTATAGTAAATACTGGGGTCTCCTTTGAAGATTACAATCTAGCATTTTGCAATAATATATAGTACTAAGTGGTGTGAAATAAAAAACCATTAAGTATATTACCCATAAAATAATATATATGTGTAAGCCTAAATATTAAGCTACCTAACAATGGTAGTTGACAGTGTAAGGAAATTTATGAAATAATTAGCTACTTGGAGCAATCCAAGAAGTAAGAATGCTTTTTCTTGGATTGGGGGTCGAAAGAGGGTGCTTATTCTTGGATTGCTCTAAAATGGAGTTAAAATGAAGTTAATTGCTCTAAAATGGTTAATTGAATGCTCGGTTAGGTTAATTTTACACCCTTGATGATTAGTTAGGTTAAGTCATGATATTTTCATTAGTTTTAACGAAAATATCACGACAACCTAACCAATTGTCAAGAGTGTACAGTTGACTTAACCTGGCATTGAATTAACCTTATTTCAATGTTTTTATTTTAATTATGTTGTTCTAATTTTTTTTATTGCAATATCCTTCATAAACATTAAAATATATATTTTTTTAAAATTAGCTACATATGTTAAAATCAGGGATGGGAAACTGAATTGAACTGGAATTGATAAACTGATAAAACCAATATCATTTTATGAACTGAAAAAAATTCTGACAACTAAAATAAAAATTTGAACTGAAATTGAAAAACAATAAAAAACTGAAATCTGAATTTGAATAGATTTAAAATAACAGTTTTGCGTTCCAGTTTTGAGGAGCATTTGGATTGCAAAAAAATATAAATAACGAATTATTTTCCTTTTTTTTGTGACTTAACATTTGTATGGATTTAAAATATCCATTTATCCTTTAATTCAACATAGAAAATAACACAGCTGAAAGTACTAGAGACAATGGTTTTTAAAAGACTTAGGGAATCTTTTCAGTTTGATAGCCTGTAATATTTTTTAACATGTTTTTTATTGTCTGGTTTTAATCGAAGATTTCAAAAATAACATTCATGTTTTAGAGAAACAAATAGTGAGGCAGTTATACATCTTAGTTTAGAGAATATCATATACGCTTTAAGATTCCAAAATCCCTGAAAGTTTTAGGTCAGCTGTACGCTCATGATTAGTTAGGTTAAGTCATGATATTTTAGTTTGTTTTGACAGTAAACTAACGAAAATATCATGACTTAACCTAACCAATTAACCAATTGTCAAGGGCATACAGTTGACCTAACTGGGCATTCAGTTGACCTAACTGGGCATTCAGTTGACCTAACTGGGCATTCAGTTGACCTAACTGGGCATTCAGTTGACCTAACTGGGCATTCAGTTGACCTAACTGGGCATTCAGTTGACCTAACTGGGCATTCAGTTGACCTAACTGGGCATTCAGTTGACCTAACTGGGCATTCAGTTGACCTAACTGGGCATTCAGTTGACCTAACTGGGCATTCAGTTGACCTAACTGGGCATTCAGTTGACCTAACTGGGCATTCAGTTGACCTAACTGGGCATTCAGTTGACCTAACTGGGCATTCAGTTGACCTAACTGGGCATTCAGTTAACCTAACTGGGCATTCAGTTAACCTAACCAGTTGGTAGAGTCTAGAATTTGATGGTCCCATAGCCTTGACTCATCTTTTTCCACCAGCGTCAAACCAAAAAGATCCCAATATGGTTTAAAAATAGTATATATTTTTGAATTTGTTAAATTGCATATAACTGCCTCACTATTTGTTTCTCTAAAACAAGAATGTTATTTTTGAAATCCTCGATTAAAACTGGACAGTAAAAAACAAGTAATGTTAAAAAATATTACAGGCCATCAAACCAAAAAGATCCAAATTAGGGAGGAAAATTTTTATCCCATATCAAAATACTTTTCAATAATGACTGTGCTCCTTTTGTTGTGCTCCTTTTGTTGACTTAAGTTTAATCACTTGGTAAAGACACCTTCAGTTTTTTCTGACCATTAAATTTTTCAGTTTGATAATAGCTATACTACATAAGTGAATGAGATAATCTGTGGGAATGACCAAACTTCAACTCAAATGTTAATCCTTTGGGATGTTACTCTAATCTATTATCTATTATTTATATATTTTATACATGTTGTGTGCTTTAAAATTTTAAAAATGTACAAATTAATAAAACATTTGAATTGAAAGTTTTTTGTTAAATAAAACTTCATGCGAAAGAAATGAGGCGAATAAGTAAAAAAGATAGTGTTTTGTGTTGATTGAGTTGGCTATAGATGCTTACACGTTTAATCATACAAAAGTAAAGATAGTTACTAAAGCAAATTCTCTTTGAAAAATGGAAATTGAATGCAAATTCAAATCTAAAATTAAATCTGAATTTGTCAATAGGGTACCCCCCTAAAAAATAATATAAATAGTACAAAGAAATTCTTAAAGAAATCTGAAAAAAACTGGAATTGGAATTTAAATTGAATTGAACCAAAAAATATAAAACTTGAATTGAAAAATAAATTGAATAAAAAAAAAAACTGAAATCAATATTTTTGCAAACTTAAACTGAAATTGAAAACTAGACTTAAAAAAATTTATCAGTTCCCATCCCTGGTGAAAATCCTTTAATTTGGATTGAGGTCAAACTGGGGTGCTGTTTCTTGGATTGGGGACTTTACTTTTGGGTGCTTATTCTTGGATTGTTCCAATTACTTTTAGGGTGGTTAATTACCAAATGACATTCTTTTATGTATTTTGTCATGTATTTTTTGTATAAAAAAATCACTCAAGGCTTATTGTATAAAAGCATTTTAAATTAAACTTACAAAAGTAATATATTAGAACTAAAACAACTATTCAAATTGGCCTAAAAAAGGCCTCCAGATGCCTTTTCTTCATGAGTGTAACTCACTTCCATATTAGCCATTGTGTGTTGTTCTACCTGCAACAAAAAGCAGGTCCCAAAACAAAGATGCCAGCTTGAACATTTGTTTTAGTTCTAATGCATTACTTTTGTAAATTTAATTTTAATTAAATTTTCCTATGAGAGTGGACTAATGGTTCACCCTGTATAATTTCTGAAGATATTTGCGTAGAACCACAAAATTTCTAGAAAGAGAATTAGTAATTAGTGATTGTTTTTCTTTGGATATTTTTCCTCTGGATATTTTTCCTCTGGTGACAGTAATAAAATAAAAAATAATTAGTAATTTTTTATATTTTTTACAAATTTTACTTTTTTGTCGGTGAACTTTTTGTTGAAACTGTACATTATAATATTAAATTTAAATATGAAATGGCTATTTCTAGCAACAGTTTATCGTTATTAGTTAGAGTTGAATTATAGCATACATTAATGCTTTAGTTTTGTAGCCTAGTATATTGTATGAGGAGCCCAAACTTGAGGAAAGTTGTCTGTAGGCCTCGAGATCTCATTTGGCTATACAGATACTCCCCGAGTTACGACCACCCGACTTACGTCCATCCGGACTTACGACGACAACTGTCAAATTAAATAAAATAATAGACGACGAAAAATTCAAATTCCAATAGTTTATTTACTACTATTATTTACTATTATTTGTATAATTTGTGTGTTTTGTTATTTTACTTTGATTGAACTACGTATATGTTATACAAAAAATATTTTGCAATTTGAATTGCAAAATATTTTTATGGAGTATAGTGGAACAAAGTTAAAATTCATCTTTACAATTTACTATTTTATACATTCTGTTCTGTTTATCTGTAGTACTGTACACAATACACATACATCATTTTATGAGTTATTATGCATCTCACATCGAGTAGATAGGCTATGTACACAGTTTTACCATACAGTTTACCTTAATTTCCAACTTGCATAAAATTTGACTTACGCAATGGGTCCAGGAACGTAACCCTTATGTAAGTTGAGGAGTGCCTGTATAGATAAATTAGTCTATGTAATACTAGCTTATGATAATGCAGAAACTTGTATCATAACTTTAACCAAATAGCTACCTATTGATAGTATTTGGTGCCATTTTGATACAGACAACTTGCAAGTCATCACACACCAAATGGTTGCACATCCACTTTTTTGCATTAACCCCCTCTATAGATACCTAGATACCCTCCAAATTATTGTACATCACCTCCCCATCATTGCACTCTCATTTTCCTGCCTTTTTGAAATTTTGGATACTCATCACGTGTCTGGAGTAGGTTTAGTTTAGTCTTAAAGTTTGCAAGAAATTAAATTAATGTTAAGTTTTAGTGTTAAATTTAGATGTTAAACATTTGATCATGATCTCTGTTCTTGGTCATGGCATTCAGTGATTAAATCCAACCAGAAGACACCATGTGTTTAGAGTAATGTAACTTTATAAGGCAATATCCTTTCAGTCTAAAATGAGCCAAACCATGTTTTACTAAGTTTGTACATACAATATCATCCACAATTATGTACACTTTAATTTGCATGTCAAGTCTTAAGGTGGTAAGTGCACTGTACAGTATTTCATATTATGATGAACCTCTGCATCATTGCACTTTTTGCTTCATCATACACCTTGACTGCCCCGTTAGTGCAACAATTTGTGAGTTGTCCATATTCTTGATATGAAAACAAAGTATAAACTAATGCTTCAAATATCTCTCCTTTACAGATGGGACATTTAAACAATATGCTCCATAGCTGCAGTAGAACATTAGTATTACAAAAATGCAAAACATGCATAAATTGCCACATAAATGGCAGATCAAATTTACCACTTTGGACTCGCATGATAAGACATTTTAGCTCAGTGAAAACCTCCCCAAGTGCTAGTACTAAATTTAAAAGACAAATACATGAAGAAGAAGAGAGAAACAATGATCAGAAGCAAAATTTAAGATATGCATCCTTTGCTCAAGTAATCTATTTTGGAATAGGTGTTTCCATTGGATTTTCAATGTATAATTATTTTAAGAATCACCAATATTACAAGTTGGTTCTTATGAGTAAACTGCATTTTAGAAACTTAATTCCATCAGTATCTGCAGCTGTTCCATTCTTTAACACAGGAAGCACAGATGAAGACAAAAGTAATAATTCTAAAATAGGAAATAGAAAGTCTTGCAATTTTATAGCTGATGTAGTTGAAAAAGTTTCAGATGGTGTTGTCTTTATTGAAATTAAAGATCATAGGAGGTATGCAGTAATAGTTTGTATAGTTCTGTAGAACAACAAGGTCTAACTAGGTTTTACCATGTAACTATGTAATAGTAGCTTTGGCTTATTATTAAACTACTACTACCAGTATACTTGTACTGGCTAACCTTAGATTTAGCCATGTAAAGTCAAGCCTAAATACTTTATATTCTAGCTGCTGTTCAAATTGTGAGCTTAGACCTAAGGATTTTTTAAATTTTTTTTTACCAATAACTAGCTACGAAGTAGTTATCAATTTTCATAAAGCTTTGTGACTTTCTAAATATGTTCAATTAATTTTCCATTCTAAATTCTCTCTCATATTTTGAAGTGTCTGTTAGCTGCTAGTAATCTTTTTATCAATAGGAGAGACTTTGCGGGAAAGATGTTTACCATATCAAATGGATCAGGCTTTGTTGTTGATCCATCAGGTTTAATTCTTACAAATGCTCATGTTGTTGCTAACAAGCCAAGATCCTCAACTATCATGGTAGGTCCAACTTTCAGTTGTTATTATCTGACATCTTGTCCATTAGTTTGTTATCCATCTTGTCTTTAATCTTTTAAAAGCAAAAAGTGGTGGTAGCTATATCTTGTATGACCCACTAAACTAAAGAAAATAAAATTAGGTTTTGAGAAGTCTATAACAGCTTAATGGTAATGCATACATTCAGTTTAGTTGTAGTTCTGTAATCTATATAAAATTTGTCATAATTACAGGTCCGATTAGCAGATGGAAAGGAATATGAAGGTAGAATAGAAGAGTTGGATACACTCTCGGATTTGGCTCTCGTTAGAATAAAAACTGTAAGTTCAAAATGAAATCTATTAATATTATGGGCTGCATACAGTACATGTACTGTAGGTATGTTAAGCTAGTGTCAATACAAGCAGCCTTTGTGAGAATGTTAACTGCTCTTCAATTAGGATCAAATGGATTACTTCCTAGTCCTATTGATATTTTGATCCTTTAAGAAAAATCCCAAGCATGAAAAAGGTACTTCAGCTTCATATAGAAATGTTAAAAGATAAAATCTAAAATTTATGAGAATTCACCAAAGACAAACAGTAATGCAGCATTAGAGTAGTCTAGCAAGGAAGGTTGATGAGGATTCATGGTCATAAACAATAAAGCAATGTTAGAAGTAATTTCTTGAATTACCTTTTGGAGGAAGATCAAAAAGATAACTATAACCCTATTTCATTTCCCGCATGAATACCATGTGTTGTAACTTATCATTTTTACTGGGCAACATTGTGTCCATGTCACAAAACTAGTTCCCATTTGATCATGGAAGCTGAGCAACATTGGACCCATTCCATAGTTGGGTGAGTGACTATTCTGCACATTCAGATGATGTAGTGACCTTTGGTTCAGATTTCACATTGAGCTCTTGTTCCCTGTGTAATAAGACTTTTGTCTGTTAGTACATGGACTAGAACATGACTAGGAATGACCAGTTTAGTTTATTAGTGCTTCATAGAGGGAATTTTCTCTTATTTTCATTTCTTTTCAAGATTCTCTTTTAAGTTTGCAATTGAGAATATAAAATATAGTTTTTAGAAGCCTTTTCTAACTTCGTGAATTCCTGTTGTTCAACTGAAGGAAATTTATTAAAGACTCTTCTGGAATAAAATGCATTTAAAGCTTTTGTTGTACAGGGTCATCCAAAAGTCCCTATCTATTTTGCTAAAATAATAATATTTCTATTTTATTTACTACAAGCCATAGATGATGATGGGTGTTATAGAACGTGTGATGGTAGTAACACTACGTATCCAGAGGAAGAAGTGCAAAGAAATTTTTGAAAAATTCGAAAGATGATTTCACAAGCCAGGATCTACAGACAAAGCAATTCACAAGTTGGTCACTAAATTTAAAAGAACAGGATCTGGACGTCCACGTACCTCTCAAGAAAATGTCGAATTGCTAAGGGATGCCTTTGAAACAAATCCTAGAATGTCAACTCGCACAGCATCACGTAAATTGAGCATACCAAAAACGACTGTTCTAAGGATTTTAAAATCAACATTAACACTCTGGACTACTACTTCCGCGTTTCGCGTCAAAACTCTACCCTGCTCTTGGGTCACTTAGGGTACGCAAAACGCGTCAAGTTGATCTGTGCCTCATCACAGCTGACACACTACATGCGTCAAGATGACAATACTCGCACAAATTTTGCCTTTACTCTTGTCCAGATCAACTTAACGCGTTTCACGTAAGAAGTGACCCAAGGATACTAGTAGGATAGAGTTTTGACTTAAAACACGTAAGTAGTAGTCTAGAGTGTTAAAAAATAAAAGTTACCATATTCAAATGCTACACGAGTCATGAAGAGGATTATCGAAGACGAGCCGCCATGTACACAGAATTGATTGAAGAAATTCATACCAAAAACTCATTAAACCACATTCTCTTCAGCGATGAGGCAACATTCCACACATGTGGAAAGGTTAATCGGCATAATTGTCGTATCTGGGTTAGTGAAAAACCAACCAAGTTCTACAAATGGGAGAGATATTTTCCTAAAGTTAATGTTTGGTTGGGTATGACAAGGTCGAAGATTTACAGACCTGTTTTCTTCGCAGAAGCTACGGTAACAGGGCCAATTTATCTTGACATGCTTCAGCAGTTTCTTGAATCTAAACTTTGTTCAGATGGCATTCTCGACACTGTCATCTTTCAACAAGATGGAATTCCATGTCACTATGCAAACATCGTCCGGGTGTACCTTGACGAGCTCTTACTAAATCACTGGATTGGACATGGTGGAAACAGACCCTGGGCAGCATGATCTCCAGATTTAACATCATTAGACTCGTTTGTGTGGGGCTTTATAAAGTCTGAGGTTTACAAAACAAGAGTTCCAGCAAACCCACATTGTTGCGACAGTCGCTAAAATAACCCCAGAGATGCTTGAGAATGTGTTCCGCAATGCAGTGGACAGATTTGAGATGCAGACACACTGATGGTGTTCACGTCGAATCTTAGACATAATAAGCTTGATGAATAAATATACAGCTAATTATGTTACTACATTTTTATCCAAAAATATTATTATTATTATTATTATTTCAGCAAAATAGATACGGTATGGTAGGGACTTTTGAACCACCCTTTATGTAACCGAATGTTTTATTCGCACACTTTGAACATTTTCAAGGCTTACATATAACAAAAGCTTTAACTGTATTTTATTCTAAAATAGTTCTTGATTGGTTTTCTTCATTAAAACAGACGCATTTGTGAAGCTAGAGGAGTTTACTAAAAACTATATTAATGCAGGGCTGTGGAGTCGGTAGACCAAGCCGACTCCGACTCCTAGAATTTTAGAAGGGCAGACTCCTTTCCTCTAAATAATAATATAAAATATACTTTGATTATATTAACCCAGAATGGCATTTCATCACTACCAAGTGAATCATCAGGCTACTTTTTAAACTCAATTTCTCTAAATTTAAGTCTTAATGGTTGTAGTTATGCCATTATGGCGTTTCTGAAAAGAAAATCAACAGTAATTAGTGATATGCAGGAAAAGCTCCTAGAAAGATCATGATGTAGGGGAATCATCATAAAATAACTATAATGCAAGATAGGAGGTTAAAGCTCCTATTAGGAGCTTTAACCTGAACCAATATAAAGTACATCATAAAAAAAAAAAAGGAGTGGAGTCGGTCCATTTTTACCGACTCCGACTCCTCTAGCAATGAATTTACTTCCGACTCCGAGACTCAGACTCAGACTCCATAGCCCTGTATTAACGTTCAGACTCATACTGCTTTTTACACTGAAATCGAGTTAAATAATTGGTTCCTGATTTTTTTTTTTCATTTATAATCAATTATTGTTATGGTAAATTCACATCAAGAAAGGGACAATTAACCAAAGAACTCGGAAATGTAATCAATACATACCCCACTGGGTTGGTCTTTAAAAGTTAGCGTAGTAAGGTAAGATTGATGTGTGTGTGTGTGTGTGTGTGTGTGTGTGTGTGTGTGTGTATATATACTTCACTCATCTTCAAAACCTTGATTGTCCTGACATTGTTTCTTCTCGTAGACAGGTCTGAAACCTCTGAATTTAGGGTCCTCTAAAAGCATTCGTCCAGGAGAGTTTGTAGTCGCTCTGGGCTCACCACTTTCCCTGTCAAACACAATCACTTCCGGAGTGATTTCTTCCATCGGAAGGGCTAGTAAGGACCTTGGACTGCGAGGGAGAAACATAGACTACATTCAGACGGATGCAGCCATCACGGTAAGATCACAATACATTCATCATTTCAAACTACACATATCGTATGTACTGGGAGAGGTGAAATGTTTTCAAATGACAAGTCGTTGTTGTTGGCTAACTTGCTAAATTTGGTGGATACCAAACATGGATTTTTTTATAGTCAGGATGTCATTAGACGAAAGCGCTTGAGCACCATTCTGTGTTTCCTTTCCTTCATGGTTTTATTCATCATAAATATTTTTCACGTGTTACTTTCGTGAAATAATTTTCATATATATATATATGAAAATTATTTCACGAAAGTAACACGTGAAAAATATTTATGATGAATAAAACCACGAAGGAAAGGAAACACAAAATGGTGCTCAAGCGCTTTCGTCTAATGACATCCTCAGGAACACTGAAGTACATAAAAGGGTAACAGCCTATATATAGGTTACAGAAAGAAAAAAAAGAAAAATAACATACATACACACACACACATATATATATATATATATATACATATATATGCAATAAGCAGAGAAGTAAAAATAAAAATTAAAAATTAAAGGATTATCAGTGAGGCGTACAGATTTGTAAGGAATAATATCGATTTTTAGCACAAGATCAAATGGATTATAAAAATACAAATTTATATTGGAAAACTGCCTGGGTTTTAACACTGCCTATGGTCAGGTTTCGATATATATAAAAATAAAATGCAAATTAAAAGTTAATAAAGTAGCAGACAAGTTTACCAAAGATTTAGTGTTCTACCCTTCTTATCTAAATCTGTTTGGAAGGAATTCAAAATAACAGGATCGAGTTGAAAAAGACCTTTGCTTATGTTGAGGTTATTTGAAAGTTGGATAATGGCAGACTCAAGAATATTTCAATCCCATTTTTGGATGTGCGTGTACATAGGGAAAGCCCAGGTTTTAAGTTTAGTATCTATCGGAAAACAACAAACAATTTGTCCTACGTACACTTTTACTCGGGACATGACACCCCCACTAAGAAGGCCATTTTTTCATCAATGTTTCTCCGTGCCCTTAGGATCGCCAGTCCGGAATACATCGATGCCGAATTGGAAAAAATCAACGGTATTGGAAGTGATTTGTGTTATCCATCTGCGTTTATGGAATCTTGTCTCAACAAGGCAAAACGAACTTTCTATCGTGTCAATATTAACACTCGTACTTTGTCAAAAAATATTTTAGTACTTCCATTTTTCCCGGGCTTTTTAGGCATTGCTAATGTACTTAAACTTTTGGATATTAATGTAGTATTTTCATATAACAATATTGTGAAAAATATCATAGTAAAAAATAGCCCTACCAATAATTCAGGCATTATCTATAAAATTGGTTGTAAACAATGTGATTCCTTTTACATAGGTCAGACGGGAAAGGATTTGCACACACGTATAAAACAGCATCAATATTCCGTTAGAACAGGACAGTTGTCCAGTGCCCTTTTTGTCCATTTGTCAGAGTTAGCCCACTGTATTGATTGGAATAATGCTTCAGTTTTATTCCATTCTAGCAACATTGTTAATAGAAATATTCTTGAGTCTGCCATTATCCAACTTTCAAATAACTTCAACATAAGCAAAGGTCTTTTTCAACTCGATCCTGTTATTTTGAATTCCTTCCAAACAGATTTAGATAAGAAGGGTAGAACACTAAATCTTTGGTAAACTTGTCTGCTACTTTATTAACTTTTAATTTGCATTTTATTTTTATATATATCGAAACCTGACCATAGGCAGTGTGTTAAAACCCGGGCAGTTTTCCAATATAAATTTATTTTTATAATCCATTTGATCTTGTGCTAAAAATCGATATTATTCCTTATAAATCTGTACGCCTCACTGATAATAATTTTTAATTTTTATTTTTACTTCTCTGCTTATTGCATATATATATGTATGTATGTCCCCCTCCCCGCGGGCGGTCTTTCTGGGGTGGATCGCCCGCGGGCTCCTGCCTCCATGTGGCGAGGGGGGTCAGCCGCGGCTGGGGGCCCTGCCGGGTCCCCCGCCCGGTTGCGAAGTAGACTTTTAACATACCCTGCTATCCTACAGCCCCCTCTTTCCTGTTTCCCCTCTTCCCCATTTTTTTTTTTTTTTTTTTTTTTTCCACCGCGCGCCCCGTGGGCTGCCGGGGCTGGTCGCTGGGGGTCTCGCTCCCATGGCCGGGGCCGGACTAAGTTGGCTGGTAGGGTGCCCGGGCCTGGGACCCTGGGGGGCCGAGGTCTTTGCTGCCGGCGGGGAAGAACTCTCGATGCTGCAAGGGCCCCTTTTGAAAGGGGGTACCCGCATGGGAGAGGCACCCACCCCCGCCGGCGTGCGCTTGGTCCCCTTGGGCCCGGGTAATCGGTTCCCCGCGGCCCCGGGCACGAAACAATAAAAATTTTTGTATGGAAACATTTACAAATCTAATGGACCTCGTTGACGACCCGGCTTGTGCATATGACCTCCCTCTGATTACCTCTTTGGACCGTGGGTCTGGTAAGGGCAGTCGGCAGCCCTCGCCCACCCCGTCTGCTCTTCTTGCCGACACCTCCTCTCCCTCTCTTCCCCAGGCTCGTGGCGCCGCTGCCCGACCCCCGCCAGTAGCGGATGGACCTGCAGTGGACCCCCCGACCCCTGGATCCCCCCATATTCCACGTCCCGATAGGGACCCACCTGCTTTTTCGCCCTCAGGTGGGAAGCCCGCGGCCCCGGTCGCCTCCCACTCCGGTCGGGCCTCATCCCCCCCGGCCCCCTGGGGGACGTGGGACCCGACGTCGCCGTCCGCCTTTCTCGTCTTCCCGCCCCCTCGAAGTTCCGGTGGTGTTTGGCCAGACGGCTTCACTCGGCCTTAGGACGATGGACAAGTTCCTCGTCCTCCGCCCCTCCTCCTCCAAGCCCCTCCCCACTAACCACGAACGCCTCTTTCGAGCGATCCATGGGAAGACGGGGACGGCGCGTTTTGACCTTCGGCCTCAGAGGGATGGCTCCATTTTGATAAGGTCGCGTTCCTCTGCCGAAACCTCCTCTCTGCTCGCTATCCCCGATGTCCTGGGCTGCGCGATCACGGTGACTCCCCACCCCCGCCTCAATCAGTGCCAGGGCACGATCTACGCTGCTCGTCTTCTACCCATCCCGGTGGAGGACCTCCAGACTGACCTCGCCTCCCAGGGTGTGGTGAGAATATACGTTTTCCCGACAGATCGCGATCCCCATCCGTCCTTCTCCTCGCCTTCTCTCCTTACTTCTTATTTGACTCACTGGTGCCCCCCGTTTCGGTATTCTGGGGCTTTGTGTGAGAGACGAGCATGCGAATTCTCGGTTCGGCCATACGTGCCAGATCCTACGCGCTGTTTTCAGTGCAATAGGTTTGGCCACGTGAGCAGTTCCTGCCGTCAGCCGGCCCCGTTGTGTGTCCGCTGCGGCGGCCCTCCCACCCCTTGCCCTGTACTGCTCCGCCTTCCTGCACCAACTGTCATGGACCGCACCCTGCTTCATCCCGCTCTTGCCTGTCCTTCCTCTTTGAGAGGGAGGTTCGGGCCCTCTGTTCATCAGAATTTCTCAGCGCTTGGGAGGCGCGGGACCGGTTGCGTGGCCGCGAGGCCCGGCGTGGTACCTCGTACGCCGAGGCTCTCCGTCCCCGGCCGCCGCCGGCCCAGACCCCGTCCTCACCGGCGGTTCCCGACGCACCTCCACCCACCGTGTCCGCTACTCCCTGTCTATCCTCTGCCGCCCAGCGGACTCCCGCCGCGGCTCCCTGTACTACCAGCGCGTCCCCACGTGCTCCCTCGCGAACGCCGATGCTTTGTCGGCAACCCCCCCCCCCCTTCTACGCCCTCTCTACCGGCGCTTTCGGCCACCCCCATTCCGGACCGTGACCCGCCGTCACCCATGCGGACCGCACGACGGAGGGGAACGGGCCGCAAGCGCCGCGCCAATAGTGACCCCGAAAGGTTCGAGGCCATAGGCCTCGCATCACCCTCTCCCAGACACAAACGCCTCCTTCGCCCTACCATCCCGGGTGTCCTCACCGTCCCCGCTGCGCAACCGTTATGGACGCTCCCCCCTGGGGTCCCCGACGACCCTCGTGGTGGGGGCGGAGATACATCCCTTACCGGTTCGGTCGATGGACCCACTGGAGGGGGAACTCGCCCGCCTGGTCGGCGTGGGTGGGATGTGCACGCCCCCGCGCGTGACCTGCCCCACCTCGCTCCTTGACCTGCCTATGCATCCGGGTGAGGTATCTTTTCCACTCCCCCTTGTAGTCCAGCCTCCCCTGCACCTCCGGTGAAGGGAGGGGCCTTCTGGATACCCCTCACGTCCCCTTCTCTGCATCGCTCCCCCGGGCGTCCGGGTGACTCCTTCAGGAGGATTTGCCGGCGTCAGGTTCCACATCGCCCCCCGTCGGGGTGACCTCGCCTTCGCCCACGTTCGGCGTCCCCCGTTGGGCCCCGGGGCTTTCCAATCCCCTTGTTAATCTCGGGCCGCCCGTTCGGCCCACCCACCCATAACCATCCGTTTCGCAGACTTTCCTACCCCTCCATATACTTCGCTCCTGCAGTGGAACATCCGCGGGCTCCTGGTAGGCCTCGAGAGTCTCTCTTCTCTCCTGGCCTCAGGTGTCCGGCGTGTTTCTGCCTTCAGGAGACGATACTGGGCTCCCGTTCCCTCCCTCGAGTGTCCGGCTACTGCGGGCTCCCTTCCCCGCCTCTCGATGGGGCGGGTAGGGGGGGCTCCGCGGTCTTCGTGCACCGCTCCGTCCCTTTCCGCCCCTCCCGCTCCGTACTGTCTTGCAAGCTGTGGCCGTGCGCCTTTGTGGCGTCAGCTCACGGTCTGCTCTCTTTACCTCTCCCCTAACGTACGCCCTCCACCCGATTCTCTCCGTGACCTAATTCTGCAGCTTCCCCGCCCTTTCCTGCTTCTCGGGGACTTCAACAGTCGGGACCCGGCCTGGGGGGACGTTTGCTCCACCTTTCTCTCCGGGACCCTTCTCTCCCTTATGGACGAGCTAGAGTTCACCTTTCTGAACGATGGCTCCCCAACCTGCCTCCACTCGGCCCATGACAGTTTCACCTGTATTGATCTTTCCCTGGTTTCCCTCGATATCGTGACGGAGTTCACCTGGGAGGTCCTCCGGATTCTTCCGGCAGTGACCATTTCCCTGTGTGTCTTACCCCAACCCGTCTCCTCCCCCCCACCTCTGTTCGCCCGAGCGAAATGGGCCTCATACACGAGGTGCACGGCGATCTCGCCGTCCATTCCTGCCTTTCCCTCCGTTAGTGAGGCCCTCGCCTTTCTCGAAAGCAAGATCCTCTCGGCTGCCACCAGTTGCATCCCCCGTACCTCAGGCTCCCCCAGGCCGCGCAGCGTCCCATGGTGGACCCCAGAGTGCTCCCGTGCCGTTCAGGAGCGGCGCCGTGCTGGCCGTCGCTTCTACCGGACCTGCCAGCCGGAGCATAAGATGGCGTTTCAGCGCCTGAAGGCAGTGGTCCGTCGGGTCTTGAAACTGGCCCGGCGTACCTCCTGGCGGAGTTACGTGTCCGGGATCTCCTCCTCGACCGCCCCCTCGACTGTTTGGCGCAAGGTGCGTAGCTTTGAGGGTTTCCGTGTCCCCCCTCGACCCCCGGTGCTTCGGGTCGGGGACGCCGAGATCGTGTCCGATCCGGAGGCCGTCGCGAACGCACTCGCGGCGCACTTCGCAGCCATCTCCGGTTCCGATTCCCCCCACTCCCGCCGCGACCCACCGGAATTTCCACCTCATAGGGATGACTCCTATAATCACCTTTTCCACATGACAGAGCTTCGGGAGGCCCTCCGCCCCCGGCCCCGATAATATCCCCTATGACTTGTTACGGCACCTCCACCCCTCTGCTCTCAGCTTTCTACTGGACCTCTATAACCGGATTTGGTTGGAGGGTTCATTTCCGGACCGATGGCGTGAGTTCATCATCATCCCCATCCCGAAGCCCGATAAAGACCCCTCACTCCCGTCGAACTATCGCCCCATTTCCCTAACATGCTGTGCCTGCAAGGTGATGGAGGCGATGGTCGCCTCGCGGCTGTCCTTTACCTTGGAGGCTAGTGACCAGTACCCTGCTACCCAGGCTGGTTTCCGGCGCTTCCGGTCTACCACCGACCCCCTCCTTCTCCTTAGCCATGACGTGCAGGAGGCTTTCTCCCGGCGTCAATTTGTACTCGCCGTCTTTTTCGACCTCCAGAAGGCCTACGATACTACCCGGCGGAGCGCGGTCTTCGACTGCTTACGCTCCCTGGGTTTCGTAGGCTTTCTCTCTTCCTTTATTTATAACTTCTTGTCCTCCCGTTCTTTCCGCGTCCGCATCGGTTCTACCCTCTCTGACCGCTTTCCGTTGGAGGAGGGTGTCCCTCAGGGTAGTGTCCTTAGCGTCTTGTGTTTCTCACTCGTGATGAACACAGTCGCTACGGTCCTGCCTACATCCGTTCGTAGCTCCCTCTATACCGATGACCTGGCTATCTATTGCTCTGGCCGCCTCCCGTCTTTGGCTGAACGTCGGCTCCAGCTAGCCATCAACGCGGTGGTTCGCTGGGCGTCCTCAGTTGGCTATGCTTTCTCACCCTCTAAGTCTTCCCGTATGCTTTTCCGTCCTCGGCGCCTCCGTCTGTCGCATACCTTCGCCCTTACCCTTGCCGGCACTCCTCTTCCCCTCGTCCCATCCGTTAGATTCCTGGGTATGACCCTCGACGGATTTTTCGGTTGGGTTCCACACCTTAGGCGGTTGCGGCAAACATCTCGCCGCACCCTCTCCCTTTTGGGTCATCTGTCCCACACGACCTGGGGGGCGGACAGGCGTACTCTGCTGCGCCTGTACACCTCCCTGGTGCAATCCCGTGTCGACTACGGCTGTGTGGTCTACAGCTCCGCCTCCTCTCCGGCACTCCGTATGCTGGATCCTCTTCTCCACCGTGGCCTTCGCCTGGCGTCGGGTGCCTTCCGCTCGTCCCCTGTCGCTAGTCTTCAGGTGGACTGTGGACACCCCCCCTGCCCCTTCGCCGGGGCCTTCTCATGGCGAAGTGCTACCTTCGCATCTTCCGCCCTCCGATGTCCCTACTCTTCTCCGCGATCTCCCAGGCGCTACCCCGGCCTGACACGTGGCATTTCGCTTCCTCTCTGGCCGAGATTTTCTCGTCCCTGGGGATCCCCCCACCCTCTATTCTGCCGTTCTCCTTCGATCTGTCGCCCCCCTGGCGAACCACCCCTATCTGCCGTTGCCAGGCGCTCCGTGGCCTGCGTAAGGAGTCTCCTCCTGCCGTCCTCCAGTCTTCTTTTCTGGCCCATCTTCCCGTCCATTCGGACGACGTTCCCGTCTACACCGACGGCTCGCGCTCCCCTGCAGGTGTCGCGGCCGCCGTCTTCTCTCCGTCATTGTCACCTACCTCCCGGGGTATCCCCCTGCCGGTTCAGGCCTCCATCTTTTCCGCGGAGCTCTTTGCCCTTCTGGAAGCCCTCCGTCTGGTATCGGGTTGTTCACGGTCCTCCTGTACCATTTTTTCGGACTCGCTGAGCGCCCTTCCGGCGCTCGAGTGCTATGATTCCCCGGACCCCCTCGTACGCCTTATTCAACAGGAGTACCATGTCCTGCACACCGTTCACCGGATCCGGGTCACCTTCTGCTGGGTTCCTGCCCATGTTGGTGTTTCCGGTAATGAGGCGGCGGACCGCATAGCCCGGTCCGCCGCCTCGCTGCCTCCCCTCCCCCGCCCGCTCCCCTTCTCAGACTATGTGCAGGTCTTTCGTTCCTTTTACGACCGCATGTGGCAACAGTCCTGGGACGATGCCACCGGAAATAAACTCTGGTCCATCCGCCCCCGTCTGTCATATTGGGTGTCCTCTTTCCACCGCTCCAGACACAAAGAGGTCGTCCTTGCGCGGCTTCGCATCGGCCATACGCGCCTCACGCACGGCTATCTTATGTTCCGGCAGGAGGCTCCTCGTTGCGCCTCCTGCCAGTCGCCCCTCACCGTCTCTCACATCCTTGTGGAATGCCCCACCCTGTCGTCAGTACGTCGTCGCGCCTTCCCGTTCCTTTCTGATTTCCCCCTCCCCGAACGTTTACGCCTTATGCTCGCTGAGAGCCCTCTCTTCTCGCTTGACCGTCTTTTCCTCTTCCTCTCCCAATCTCGCATCCTATCTGAGCTTTAGGTGACTTCTCACCTGTAGTCCGCTGTTCTCCCTTTTCTAGTGCCTTTTCTCCGTCTCCGTTTCTCTTTCTCGTATTCCGCCTCGCCATGATATCCGCTACCATATAGCGGGAAGTGGCGGTAAACGCCCCAATACAAAAAAAAAGAAAAAAAAAGTATGTATGTATATGTATATATAGATATGTATGTATATATATATATATATATGTGTGTGTATGTATGTATGTATGTATGTTATTTATTTTTCTTTTTTTTTCTTTCTGTAACCTATATATAGGCTGTTACCCTTTTATGTACTTCAGTGTTCCTGAGGATGTCATTAGACAAAAGCGCTTGAGCACCATTTTGTGTTTCCTTTCCTTCGTGGTTCGTGGTTTTATTCATCATATATATATATATATATATATATATATATATATATATATATATATATATATATATATATACATTAGGGTGTCCCAGCCTCACATGTGAAAATAAAAATTTGCAAGAGTCAAATCGCACACCCCTTTAATTAATTACACTTGAAGAAAGGAAAAAATGGGCGAAATTTCATTGGCCTATTAGGAGGGGAAGGGTCCCCTCATTGACCTTGTTTATTCGACCCTATATGAACAAACGTAAATGCTCAGCATTAATCATTCTAGAATGGAAGAATGAAATGTAAATTCTTTCTAATGACTAAATTGAAGGAAATGGAAATTCTTCCTAATGGCACATTTCATTTCGGGGGACAGAGGATCTTTTTGTCTGCTGAGGGGAACTGCTGGCGGTGGTATTCGACGACTTGGTACACAAGCTGCCGTTCCTCCTCATTTTTTGTCAGGCCCTCGTTGAAATCTTCTGCCAGTTTCACCGCCCGTTCTGCCGCGTCGTTCACAGACTTCAACGATGGTGCACATCCTTTGAGATCTTTGGGGTTTTTGGAACCGGCAGCTTCAGGCAATGAAAAAGGTTTTGAGTCCTTTTCGTGACCAAGGTGCTCAAATCCGACCGTCTCACGGTCAAGACACACTTTCCCTCCAGCCGACGCAGATCTTTTGGGTTTTCGGTCTTCTTGTGCAGGTTTTGGAGCATGGCCATCTTCTCTGCATCGGTGGTTTTGGAGGAGAACATAGCGAGTCCGGCTAAATCTTCGCTTAGGTACCAGAGGTGGCCCCGGAATTTTGTCAATACGGCAGTACCTACATCATGATCCACCGCCTTGTACCGCTCTAGGTCCTCCAACAGCTCCAGGTCATTGACGGGCGCGTCCGCCGTCAATGGAGCCTCGAACCACCTCTGGAGGTAGATGGTGACGGCAAAGACGTTTATCCTGCGTAGTGACCGGACCTCGTGAGTGGTCAGGTGGAATTGGCTTCGGAAGATGAACATCTTAAGACAGTAAATGCCTTTGGCCATCCACCTGGCCCGGTGGTATGCCAGGGATGATTGTACCGGAGATCTCGTTTGCCATGACCATCGAGGAAGACCAGAGCGAGGATCAGGAACTCCCGGTAATCGTCTCTGGGTGGCCAACTTCAAGCTGGTCTTCAATGAAGTGGACAATCTGCTCTTTTTTCAACGCCACCCATTCCGAAAGGATGTCGCTTGGGCCATCGCCGTTGAATGGAGAAGCCTGCTTCTGGTCAATGAACTCCCATTGGGATTTGAAGTGAGCGAACAGCACAATTTCTGGGCCAGAAGACCTGAAGAACAGGTCAAAGACTGAGGTGATTACCAATTCCATCATGTGGTGTCTGCAAGCCAGGAAAAGAACGCGGCGGTCCATTTGGTCCTGGATAATCGTACAAGCGCCGCTGTGAATACTGGTATTTGCGCTGTTGTGTCGAAGCAGAGACCGGCAATCCATGTTGAACTTGCGGCCAATCATCCAGCACCTTCAGAACAGCTCCAGCCATCCGCTGTCCTGTGCTGTCAGGGATTTTTGGGATCGCCAACAACTTCTCAAGATTCTTCCTGCTGACCAGCACTGGTATGCGATCCGATTTCCCTCCATCCGAATCAGGGAGGAGTTTGCCATCAAAGTGGACGACAAGCGGCATATCAGGATTGAACTCGGTCTTGATTCTGGCTGCCAATTTCTTCTGGACTTCTGCCATGAACGGTGAAGACTTGATTTGGACAAGGTGACCGAGGATAACTCAACTCCCGCGGCAGCGAGTGCTGGAGCCACAATGTGCATCGCTTGGCGTACTGAGGTTCCAGTTCGATCAGGGCTGCAGCAAAATTGGGATATTGGATGATCCTCCTTGCCGACACTTGGCCATCCTTGGGAGCGGATCGAGGAGCCAAAGACTAGGAGAGGAATATTGGACATCATCATTGGATGTTTCGGCCATGGACAGGTCCGGCGCCAGCCTATTTGGCGCCTTAGCAGGACTGCAGCTGGCGCCCCCACCTGCCTCCCACTTCACGATTGGGTTTGCCCACAAAGTAATCAAGGTACCATATTGAAGAAACTATTTGCCTTACACTGATCTATTTTAATTTGCTAATACATACATTTATTATAAAATCATAAAATCATTTCACAGTTCAAGAAAGTGTCATGACCAATCAAAACAGCGAGTAAAGCGAGGCATATGTAGTAACAAATCAGAACGCTCAAAAGTGCTAAAATATGCGTGCAAATGCGTGCAATATATGTACATACGTCGTACAACCTTTCATCATTTGTCTATGCTTCTCATTCCTTCATTATTTTTTTCATGTTTGTCTTACATAATACGTTCTTACATAATACTATCAGACGTGCACAGGGCGGGAGGCGCTGGCGCCCCCCAGATCTTTGGCGCCCTTAGCATTTACTAACCTCGCCTAATGGAAGTGGCGGCCCTGGCCATGGACTCCGAAGAAGAAGAAGACCCACTTTTCACCGTTCCTTTTGCTTGCAGTGAGTCCATCTCTTCGTGGCTTTTCTTCTTCCTCTTCTCTTCAGCTGCTTGGCGTTTCTCCCGCTCCACTGCCCTGCGAGCAAACTCCAGGTCCTCTCCTCCGATGTACATCTTCTGCACGGTTCGCTGGTCATTCAGAAAGTCTCGATCTTCGGGGACTTTGATGAGTTCATGGCGTTGGCATGAGCTGTTTCGAACAGTGTATTCAGGTTGGCTTGGAATCCCTTTTCCCGCTCCAGTTGCTTCTCTCCCCCACGGTTTCAGTTTCTGGCAACCTTCTCGTAGTCCGTGGAGAGGGCCTTGATCTCTCGACGCACTTGGGCTTGTGGGAGGTCGGAATAGATGCCCGAGCCCACACCGCCATAACCTCATCACAGCTACCACATTGGCAGCTTCCACCGTGGACGTTTTTTTCTTCCGAGTGAAGAACACAGACGTCGAAGAACATCTCCCACTGTCGGGAGTTGACACAGCGTTTCCAGGGTTCATTTCGCAACACCCCCACCACCACACAGTCTCCTGCTTTCTTGTATCCATAACCTGAAAAGAAATATGCTACAATTAGTATAAGGTAGAGAGTAGCCGTTCAGCAATAGTAACACATGGTTTGAGGGGACCCTTAAAATTAAAGAACACGAATGAAATTCATCTTGCTGGCATGTTTTCACGAGTGGAAGAAATTAGGGGTTGCATGACAACTTCAGGAACAAAAAAAATTGGGACACTCTAATATACATATACACACAAAGTGGGCACAAACCGTTAATCCGTAATCACTCCGTAATCGTTAATTAACGAAGTTACTTTTTCGTTAACGATTTAACTTTAAGTTAACTTTGAAAATCATTATCGGACTAATTAACTTCCGTTACATTTAACTTCCGTTAACTCAAGTCCGTTAACCCAAAAATTCATAATAAACGTTTAAAAGTTTATATTATTTTCAGTGCTGAGCAGGTGCGCATTAATCCGCCACTGTTAATAGTGATGAACGAATTTCCATTTCCGCAGTGCAAAATCAGCGATATATTTGTTTCCGTCGCCACAATTTGTGTCTTACCAAATA